>JANIJN010000015.1:0-154549 GCA_030557975.1 Soucietia sequanensis
TACTCTCCAGTCTTAGATTGTCACACTGCTCATATTGCTTGTAAATTCGATACTTTATTAGAAAAAATCGATAGAAGATCTGGTAAAAAGATTGAAGATGAACCAAAATTCATCAAATCTGGTGATGCTGCTATTGTTAAAATGGTTCCATCTAAACCAATGTGTGTTGAAGCTTTCACTGATTTCCCACCATTAGGTAGATTTGCCGTTAGAGATATGAGACAAACCGTTGCTGTCGGTGTCATCAAATCTGTTGAAAAATCTGACAAAGCCGGTAAAGTTACCAAAGCTGCTGTTAAAGCTGGTAAAAAATAAGCTGATTAATTAATTATTTATCATATTAATTTAGCATTATTATATTTATCATTTTTTTTTGTTTATAAGTAGTTTTTTTTAAAGTTTATATATTATGTATTTATTTTGATTAACTGGTTGAAATGAAACAAAAATATATATTACCTTGATTGAAAAAATATTAAAAAATAAAAAATATCAAAAAAATTCTTTATAACTTTGTAGACAAGTCGCTTTTGACACGTTTATCGAATCAAATCCATCTCTCTATTGTATTTTTCGATCTATCGCCTAAAGTGTAAAATACAGTGTCTTTATCAGATTTTACAGGTTACCTCTCTATTTCTCTGTATTCTCCAGGTATTTTTGAATTTTTTTCTTTTTCTAAAATTTTCTTATCTTTGGTAAAGGGCGCACGACACCTCCACCACTCGGTGCATGTGAAAAGGGGCTTCTACGATTATACGACATGATGTACTGATAAACCTATACTCAGTCAAGCTTGACATTAACAATTGGTTACAACTGGGAGAACACTTCACGAAATAGTTACATACGAAATGAGGGAACAGGTTTGTATAATATTTAAAATTAGTAGATGAAATAGCAAGCAGAGTTAACTCTTTACGATGTGACTCGTCACTGACTCGTCCTTGACTCGCCGCGGTTTGAGAAAAAAAGACTCGTGCGACCATGCTACAATTCTACAATTCTGGTGCCTTTCACACTCACGCATTGACGGAACCAGAATCAGAAACATATACGCGTTTGCAATTGACTCGGGATGATACAATTTTGAATACTACTGGTCATGATGAGTTACCGTTTACATTCATGGTATTGCTGGTGGTAGATAATTATATATATATGTACTGTAATGTGCTTACGTAGTAAGATCAATTATAACTGAAACCACTTTTATCTTCAATTCAACAAATCACACGTACTCGAGGCATACAATTTTGTTGCTCCTTATCTTGAAATCCCTTTATATAATATACACATAGATAATGATTCAAGCAAGATTTGTCGCTAATGGTTTGTTTAAATCAACCATCCGTAGAAGTCATCAAAGGTTGTTAACTTCCTCTTTGAGACTTCAGCCAACAAATGGTAATAATATAAGGTTTTTAGCAACAAAAGCTACAGCAAATACTTCTTCTGAAAATTATGAACGTGTTTTCAATCCATCATCAGTTGAAATATCTACTAAAAATTTAGATACTTTCGCCAGACGCCATTTAGGTCCAACACCTGAAAATGTAACTAAAATGTTAGCCACTTTAGGTTATAATGATATTGATGAATTTTTATCAAGAGCAATACCCGAACACATCCTCAAGAAAAGACCTTTGAAAATACAACCTGAACAAGGATTTTCAGAATCTGAAATGATTGATCATTTAAACGAATTAGCCCTGAAAAATAAAATTGTTAAATCTTTTATTGGTAAAGGTTATTACGGTACCAGAGTTCCACCTGTAATTCAAAGAAATTTATTAGAAAGTCCTGAATGGTATACTTCATATACTCCATATCAACCAGAAATTTCTCAAGGTAGATTAGAATCATTATTGAACTATCAAACCATGGTTACTTCCTTAACTGGTTTATCTATGGCCAATGCATCTTTATTAGATGAAGGTACTGCTGCGGGTGAAGCAATGTCAATGTCGTTTCATAATTCAAAGGGTAAAAAAAATATATATATTGTTGATTCAAATATTCATCCTCAAACTTTAGAAGTTATAAAATCTAGAGCTACTAATTTGAATGTTAATATTTTAGAATTACCATTATCAACATCAAAGGGAGTTGAAGAATTAACCGATAAAATTTCAAATGTTTGTGGTGCACTTGTTCAGTATCCTGGTACTGATGGATCAATTACAAATTTTACCAAAATTGGCGAATTAATTCATTCAAATAAAGGACTTTTCGCAATGGCTACTGATTTATTAGCATTAACTTTAATTAAACCACCTTCTGAATATGGAGCAGATATTGCTCTTGGTACTTCTCAAAGATTTGGTGTTCCCTTTGGTTATGGTGGTCCTCATGCTGCATTTTTTGCAACAAATACGAAATATTCAAGAAAAATTCCTGGTAGAATAGTTGGTTTATCAAAAGATAGAACAGGTAAACCAGCTCTCAGATTAGCATTACAAACAAGAGAACAACATATTAAAAGAGAAAAAGCCACTTCAAATATTTGTACTGCTCAAGCTTTATTAGCAAATATGTCAGCCATGTATGCAGTTTATCATGGTCCAAAAGGATTGAAAAACATCGCTGGTAGAGTTTATGGTTTTACTACAATTTTAGCCCAAGAAATAAACGGAAATTCTAAACATGAAATACAAAATGATAAATGGTTCGATACTTTGACAATTAAATTAAGTGAAGATGTTACAGCTGATGAAATTTTGAACAAAGCTTTGAATTATAATATTAATTTATTCAAACTTAGTGAAAACACAATTCAAATTTCATTGGATGAAACTATAATTGAACAAGATTTAATTAATTTAATTGATGTTTTCACAGGTAATTCTAAATTTACATTTGAAAATATTGAATTACCAAAAATTGATTCAAGTTTATTAAGAAACGATGAAATTCTTAATCATCCAGTTTTCAATACTCATCATTCAGAAACTTCAATGTTACGTTACTTACATTTATTACAAAGTAAAGATTTATCATTAGCAAATTCAATGATTCCTTTAGGTTCATGTACCATGAAATTGAATTCAACCGTTGAAATGCAAAGTTTATCAATTCCTGGATTTAATCAAATTCATCCATTCGCTCCACTTGATCAAGCTGAAGGTTATAAAGAATTAATTGATGAATTTGAAAAAGATTTAAATGATATAACAGGATTCGAAGCAACAACATTAATGCCAAATTCAGGAGCTCAAGGTGAATATACTGGATTATCATTAATCAGACAATATCATTTATCAAAAGGTGATTATGAAAAAAGAAATATTTGTCTTATTCCAGTTAGTGCTCATGGAACAAATCCAGCTTCAGCAGCAATGTGTGGATTAAAAGTTGTCCCTGTTAAATGTTTAAATAATGGTTCAATTGATTTAGATGATTTAAAATTAAAAGCAGATCAACATGCTGAAAATATTTGTTCAATTATGATTACTTATCCATCAACTTATGGATTATTCGAACCAGGTATCAAAACTGCAATTGATATTGTTCATGAACATGGCGGTTTAGTTTATTTAGACGGTGCTAATATGAATGCTCAAGTTGGACTTACTTCACCAGGTGATTTAGGTGCTGATGTTTGTCATTTGAATATTCATAAAACTTTTGCTTTAAGTCATGGTGGTGGTGGTCCAGGTCAAGCACCAGTTTGTGTTAATTCAAAATTAAAACCATTCTTACCATCACATGTATATCAAACAACTCCTCATTCTACTAATGAATCAATTAAATCAGTTAATTCAGCACCTTATGGATCTGCCTCAGTTATACCAGTTTCATATTCGTATATCAAAATGTTAGGATCAAAAGCTTTACCTTATGCATCATCAATTGCAATGTTAAATGCAAATTATATGTTACATAGATTAAAGAATGACTATCAAATTATGTTTATTGATTCTCATGCATCAAAAAATGAAGGTTTAAAACATTGTGCTCATGAATTTATACTTGATTTAAGAGAATTTAAAGCAGTTGGAGTTGAAGCAATTGATGTTGCTAAAAGATTACAAGATTATGGATTTCATGCACCAACAATGTCATTCCCAGTTGCTGGTACTTTAATGATTGAACCAACAGAATCAGAAAACTTAGAAGAATTAGATAGATTTGTTGATTCATTATTACAAATTAGAAAAGAAATTGATTTATTTGCTAAAGGTGATTCCTTAGGTGGTGTTTTAAAAAATGCTCCTCATTCATTAGATGATATTGTAACAACACCTCAACTGGAATGGGAAACTAGAGGTTATACCAGAGAACAAGCAGCATACCCATTAGCATATCTTAAGTATTCTAAATGTTGGCCAACCGTGGCAAGATTAGATGATACTTATGGTGATATGAATTTAATGTGTACTTGTCCTTCAGTTGAAGAAGTTGTTGCTGATCAAAGTTAAAAAAAAATTGCATATAATTCTCATTCTCTTAATACATGTATACTAGATTTATAATTTTTCTTTCTTAATAATATATAACGATAAAATATCTATAAAATATCTAAACGTATTTATAAAACTCAGTAGTTAAAGTATTCGAAGTTATATTGCAATTTTGGTCATAATAAACCTGCATATAGTTTAAAAGGGTGCTGTTACAATAAAAAAAGAAAAAAAAAGCAAAAATACCAATAATCACCGGAAACAATCACCAATTCAATAAACAACTCATAGATTAAATTAACAAAGTGGTAATTACAATACAAATTGAATTTTTTATAGTAATTTTTGTCATTTTTTTTTTTGTTTCGAAACAGTCATCAATAATCGATAAGTAGAATCATCAATACTTTCAATACATTAAACTAATTGTTCAAGATTAGCGGATTATTCAATTGATTACAGAATATCTTTGAGAAATTGATTTCGATAAATTCCACCAACTATCAATAACAATATATATAAATCAATCATTGACTAAAATCAAATTAATCAATAAGTAATTAATTTGATATTGATTACCTATTGATTCTTTCATCATTAATATATGCATTAAAATATTTATTCAGCAAGCCAACAATTCCACCTCATAATTGATCATACATACTAAGCATAAAATATCTTTTCATAATGGATTGGTATGCAAGATCAAACAGAAATTCAATATCGAGTGGGAGCAATTCAAATGCATACGGATCACCCAATGGTAATTATAATACGGCATCAGTTCCTGGAAGTGGTGGTTCAAATAGTGGGGGATTAGGAGGAGGAGATAGTACCACACCAACATTAACACCAACGTCATATACTAATCCTCAACAACAAAAAAGATCACAATTCTATAGTAATTATCATCCATTATTACCACCAAGTTCAAGTTATGGAGGAATGAATAATGTAAATGTAAGTCCTACTAATTTAGCTAATACCAATAATAATAGTAATGTTTACAATAATAATAATAATTATAATACAGGTTATATAACAGATAGAAGTCTGTATTATTTTTCACAATTACCATTATACTGTGCAGATTGGACATATTTAAATGGAGCCGATATGGATTGTGTTGCATTAAGTACTTATAAAGAGGGATTCAAGAATAAAATTCAAATAATTCATGGAGTTGCATATGGAACTGATGGAATTAACATGCCTAATAATAAAAATCATAAGAGTAATAATAATAACAATAGTAATAATAGTGGAATATTAACTGATGATATAATTGAAGGATCACCAACATCAGAAAATGGTAAATCAACGGTGGAAGGATTTGATTTTCATAAAGTAAGTGAAATTTCGGTTGATTATCCTGTTACTGCATTACAATGGGATCCATCGATGATTAAAATGAATAATGGATTTAATGAAAAATTAGCGGCATCATCAGATGTTTTAAGATTATATAAAGTTGATCATGATAGAATTGATAATAATAATGATTATAAATTAGTTCAAACTCATATACTTGCAAATAATTCATCATCGGGGAATTCATCTAAGACATCATCCGGAGGTTCAAATCATTCACCAAACCTTAATAAAAATGGTAGTGGTACCAATAGTGAAATGAATTTACCTGATGATGTAAATAAGTTCCCACCCGTAACATCATTTGATTGGAATAAAATTGATCTGAATATAATTATAACATCATCGGTTGATACTACATGTACGGTATGGGATTTAAATAGATCATATGCCATCAATGGATCAAATAAATCTACAATAAGTACCCCACCAACAATAGGAGGAGGAGCAACAACACCAACACCGACAACGACAACAACAACACCAATCATTGATACAGCACAAGTTAAAACACAATTAATTGCTCATGATTCTGAAGTATTTGATGTTAAATTTATAAATAATTCAACCAATATATTTGCAAGTGTTGGTAATGATGGATCAATGAGAGTATTTGATTTAAGATCATTAGAACATTCAACGATAATTTATGAACCAACGATGATTAATACATCAACTACTATAATACCAGGAGGAGGACAGTATAATTCAAATGCATTAATTAAATTAAGTACATCAAATATTGATGCAAGATATTTAGCAACCATTGGAGTTAATAGCAATCAAGTTATTATAATTGATATGAGAATGCCGGGAATACCTGTACTTACATTAGATGGATCATTAGGAGGAATAAATAATGCGGCTATAAATTCAATTCAATGGCATCCAACGTCAAATCATTTATTAACCGGAGGTGATGATTGTCAAGCATTAATATGGGATTGTAATCATTTAACGGTTAAACTGGCAAATAAATCTGATGCTGGAACAAATATAGGAGGAAGTAATGGGAAAGTTAAAAGTGGAGAAATTGGAATTACAATTGATACACCATTATTATCATATGAAGAAGATTTGGAGGTTAATAACGTTTGTTGGAGAAGTGATCAAGGTGATTGGATGGGAGTTATTAGTGGGAAAGGATTTCAAGCAGTTCAATTGTAGCTTGAGCTTGACAAAACACTTTAACATTTTGAGCATTTATATATTCATAAAGCATTAATCGAGTATATTTGACATTACTCGTAAATCATTTAGAATAACTTTTGTAAGTAATTGATAAACAGAACTATTTTATATAATACTAATAATAATACTAATAATAATACTAGTAATAATACTAATAATAATACTAGTAATAATACTATAATACTAATAATAATACTATAATACT
Organism: Soucietia sequanensis; assembly: GCA_030557975.1. NCBI lineage: Eukaryota > Fungi > Ascomycota > Pichiomycetes > Serinales > Metschnikowiaceae > Soucietia > Soucietia sequanensis. The sequence goes on from JANIJN010000015.1 coordinate 7,171, forward strand.
AATAATAATACTATAATAATAATAATAATACTATAATACTAATAATAATACTAATAATAATTTCAATAAACATATATTAATAACTTAACATAATACAGAATCTTACAATAAGAAAGTGCTAAGTTTTATAAATGTAACATCTTCAACCCCATTTGATCAATATTTTACACAATTATGTAGAATATACAGCAAAATCTTCAATATCGTAGTAATGTTGACAAAAGTTGCCTCATACACATATAATGGTTACATTGACCTATTGACAAGAATCACAGTATTCGGCATTGACAAATATTTGGGTGAAAGAGTTAGAAATAATGTTAAATGTATGTATATAGACTAGATCAATTTAAGCCTTTTACCCCAAATCATCAATTAGCCTTGCCATCGATTGTGATTGTGTAATGCGAAACATTCATAGCCATGTGTAATTATATACTGACATGACATGGATACAAAATCGATATAAACTCAATTACACCCAGAGGATACCCATGATCAAGTTATTAGAACAACACCAGACATATGGTTCATACTGGTTTATGCCAGACTCGTTTTGCAATGATTCAGGTTTGTAGAGATGCATCCTGCACAGATCTCATCAGTGGAAAAAAGTAGAAATCCTGCACACGGCAAGTGTAAACAAAATGCAAAAATTGCAAAATAAAAAAAAAAAAGTAAATAAAAAAACAAACAAAAAATAACAAAAAATCCAGGTGAATTTTTAGCTTTGTCTCACTTTGCCTGGGTTGCTTCTGGTGCAATTTCAACTCCTTAAAAGACTGCCGTACTTCAATATGATGCCATTAACATTGACATCAGCTTGCAATCTATATATATACTCACATCTCATCACATCACGTCACATCCTTTCGTATCGAATTGCCCTTGACCAATCATTTGGCCAAGTGATTTGATCCTCCTCCAACCACAATTGTCCGTACCTTCCACACTTAAGTCCCAGGGTGGGACATAAGTAAACAATTTCCATAATAATACTTGTAAAGTGGTTATTGTTGTATTTGCTAGGATTGCTCATACTATTACAGTATATTACCATATTATACCATATTATACCACATGTTTATGATTGTATAGCATTGTAGCACCATTGATTATTATCAACTTCTATATGCGGGACACTCTACAACCCAATTTGGATTTCCCTCCATTGTTGAAGTTGCTTGTGTGAATTTTATTACGATTGAAAATCAAAGTGACAAACCTAAAATTTATTAATTATTTTCCGTCCTTACTTATTATTATGTAATTTAAACTTCATTTGTGTTGAATCTAATTAGCCCCTTGAATCAATTAATTGAAATTTTCTTCACATATCTTAAATTATTATATCAAAGATATGGTATATGATTTGATATGTGATATACCATGTAATTATATATATCCCTGTCTTTGCCCCTTGAATTACAATTATTGTATACGAATATATATTACGGGTCATCTTCATATCCCTAATAATTCATCCAATAATTCATCCTCATCTTCTTTTTTTTTCATTATAGTCATCGTATCGTCATTCTTCTGTTGTCATCTCATCCCTACAATTGACATTGCATTTCTTCACCATCCTCATCTACATCATCGCCTATCTCTATAGTACACCTTCTACAAATATCTTCTATATATATTTTGGTTTTGGTTTCTTTTGCCCAGTCGTGCTTATTCTTATTTGTGTATTGGGTTGTTCCAGTGCAATTGAAATTTTTACCCTTTTGGATTTTTGTCTCGACTAAAAATAACCAGAAATAAAAATAATAACAGAATAATAATAGAACAAACTGCTCCTCGCACACAAAAATATCCACAACGCTCACTCGCATTTTCCCCCAAATCTCAAATTTTCAGATGTCTATAAATCACTTGACTTCGTTCAAGTTTTTGTTTTGGAGTCTGGCAAGGAAAAGGGATATCGACACTATCGAGGGTATAAGTTCTTCTTCTTACTCGTCTTCTTCATTGTCCTCTTCATCGGCTTCTATCATCTCCCCTTCGTCTGTGTTCTCGTCCTCAAGTTCGTCTCCAGTACAGATAACATCCCTGCATTCATACTCATCAAGTAAACTCAAAAGAAGTGATAGTTCTTCAAATATAGATTCTATAGATTCAGAAAATAATTCCATTTCTTCTGACTCTCCTTCAATAACGTCGTCTTCTGATAGTACTCCCTCACTTGAATCTGCTTCAACTTCAAACATAGAACTGGAAGATTCTTCATCTGATACAAGTTCAAATAAATCATCTTCCAATACTCAGTCTGATTCGCCTTCTTCCACATCAAAGTCTTCTAACTCAGACTCCGTTATAACTTCTTCATCTTCCTCACAAATGTCCGAATCAGATTCAATATCCTTTGTTTCTGCATCGGAAAATGAAATATCATCTTCCTCTCCCACATCATCATCAGATAATTCTAATTCAAATTCCGATGACTCAAGTTCCGACTCAATCTCTTTTGCTTCGGCATCTGAAGATGAAATAAGTTCCTCGTCATCATCGTCTCCGTCATCGTCTCAAAGATCTTCATCTGCTCCCCATACAACATCATCCTCTTCAGCTCCAACATCCTCTTCATATTCAAGTCTGTCTATGTATGCATCATCCACACAGTTGGATTCCTCAAGTTTTTCTGATATATCAAGCTCAGTGGGAACCACCACTGAATCAACCAGCTCAAGTAAATCATCATCCTCCTCCTCACAAGATCAAAGCTCTTCCATTGAAGATAGCTCGTCTGAAGTAACTTCATCCTCACAAGATTATTCGTCTGATATAGATAGCTCGTCATCAGCTGATTCATCGTCTGAAGCTTCTTCATCCATAGATTCAAGCTCATCAAATGCTTCTTCTTCTTCTTCTTCCTCTTCTGAGAAGTCAAAGTCAAGTTCTTCTGCATCTTCATCATTCTCCTCCTCACCATCGTCATCTTCATCTTCATCAATACCTTCATCATCATCGGTATCACCTTCAAAATCTCGTAGTAGTCACATAGCCAGTTCAACCCTGGACACTTCTTATTCATCAAATGCTTCCGAATCTTCATATCAATCTTATTCATCAGAATCCTCCGCATCATCATATCATCATCATAAATCATCATCAAGTAATGATCAATCATCATCCATAACAAGTTCAGATTCAAGTGAAAGTAGTAATTCAAGTTCTCATCACTCATCAAAATCAAAATCATCAAAATCAGATTCAAGTTCAAGTTCGGATTCAAGTTCAAGTTCAGATTCAAGTTCAGATTCAGATTCAAGTTCTAAATCTTCAGATTCTCCTGCGTCTTCATCAAATACTGATTCACTTACATCTTCATTCAGTTCATATTATACCACTCTTAGTGTTTCACCCGATACTACTATAACTTCATTGGTTTCTGTTCCAACCCTGGCTTCTGCAAATACCAGTAACAACAATCAATCCACAGCACAAAAAAATTCAAAATTAATTGGTGGATTAGTTGGTTCAGTTGGTGGTACAATTGTAATTGGTTCATTAGTTGTATTATTCTTATTTTTGAAAAAACGTAAAAGATCATCACTTACAAATCAATCACCTGATTTTAATGATGATAGTAATAGTTCATTATCATCATCTCATGATAATGATAAAATTGGTTTTAAAAAATTATTTGGTTCAAAAAATACTCATTCTTCAATTGGTGCAGTTGCAAGATCAAATGATTTAGAACGTCAAATGAATAAAAAAGTTAATGCTGGCAATGGTAATACAACTAATAATGGTGCAAGTCCATTCTTATCAAATAATAATGGTGATGATGATGGTTATGAATATAGAGGTATTACCAATAGTAATAATTTAGATTCAGTGTTTAGATCTGGTTCAAAAACTAATACTACCGCTAATCCAAGTACAAGAGGTCTGACTACTGGAGAAAATAGTACCGCTAATCATACTAGATTCAATTCTGGTAATCAATTATCAACCATGGCCGAAAATTATCATGATGCCGATGATTCTCCCTTTGATAGAGATGTTCGAGATAGTCAAAGTTATGGTGGTGGTGGTATAGGTACATATGGTTCAACCGGCGAAACAGCAGCTGGTTTAGGTGCAGGTGCAGGTGCAGGTGTAGGTTCTGAAGGATTAGGTGGTGGTGGTGGTCTTGATTCATATGACAATAATGAATACGGTCATACACGTGATAATTCTGAAGAAACCGATGCTGAATTATTTAATCCTTCTGATTATGATACAGACGAAGATCTACCCCATCTTGATAGACATCAAATTTTTTCAGGTGATCATTATAGTAATAATTCACGATCAAGATTTACTGAGGAAATTATATGATGAATAAAACTTCCTATCCCGTCATTCATTCACAGTCATCTGTTATTGATACTCAATTAATTTATAATATTTTATATTTCATTTTTGTTTGCCACGTTTAGGAAAACAACAAAAAGAAATCTAATACAATTTGGCATTTTCAATTTTTTCAGTTCCACATTACTTTTAATTTTTACACTTCAATTTTTTGGGATATATAGTTTAATTTTTTATTTTTTTTACTTTCTTTTAACTATATAAGAAATAAGGATATTTTTCATTAGCGTTTATTAATATTCATTTTAAAAAAGTGAACACGCTTTCGATGTGATACCGTTTCAATTTATATTAAAGAATTGAAATTGTAGTTTTATTAAAATCGAAGCTCCTTGATGATGTAGGTTAATGAATTACGCTTTAAAATGATAAAGTGAATTATTCAGCTGCAAACATTGATTTGAACAGTTATATTTATTTTGACATCCTGCACACAGGGACTCTCAAATTTTTTATTTTTATTTTTATTTTAATTATCATTTTGATTTTTTTTTTCATTGAACAAAAGCCATTTAAAACTAAAGATTTATTTAAGATCACTTAATTCTATCCTTAAACTAAACAATACTAGACAATATCACCACAATATAATAATGTCAGCACTTCAGAAGAAAAATATAATGGTCAAATTGATAGTTGGTGCTGGTCAAGCAGCTCCAGCTCCACCAGTTGGTCCAGCTTTAGGTTCAAAAGGTGTTAAAGCTATTGATTTTTGTAAAGAATTTAATGCAAGAACTGCTCATTATCAGCCAGGGACTCCAATACCCGTTTTATTAACTGTTAAAGCTGATAGAAGCTTTTCTTTTGAAATGAAATCTCCTCCAACTTCTTGGTTATTATTAAAAGCCATTGGTGCTAAAAAGGGAGCTGAAAAGCCAGGTCATGAACATATTGGTGAAATTAGTTTAAAACATGTTTATGAAATCGCAAAGATTAAAAAAACTGATGATAGACATAAAGAAGTTGATTTAAAAGCTATTTGTGGTGCCGTTATTCTGACTGCTACCGCTGTTGGTGTTAACGTCATTCCATAAATTTCCTTTCAAAACACAAACAAAACAAAAAAGCTTCATTATAAAACTAAATAGTTTATCATTCATTCTTGTACATTAGTCTTCAATAAAAAATTTTTATCACTTCAGTGTGATTTAAAAATTTTTTGCATATCATAAACTTTCATATATACATTAGTTGTTTCTTAAAATAGTGCCTTATTTCTTGTATATAGAGAAGAAACTTTTTATCCTAATAATATTCGAATTCGTTTACTAATCAAAATTTTGTAGGTATTATCAATGACTCTAATTTTGCTACTTTCGGTACTTTCTTTTATGTTTTATTGATTTATTATATAAAGTTATACAAGTTAAAGAAAAGTACTAGATCTTTTTTAGGTTTGATAATTATAAACAGACAGGAAGAATTAAAAAAGGATAGGACAATATTTATGAAAAGATGTAATATACCCATATAGTTGTATATAAGAGAAAATTCGATCATCCAAAGCAATGTGGATTGGGAAATAAATAAAATGATAGAATAGGGATGAAATAAATAATTTTTTTTTAGGCGGTATGTAGCCATGAATGTAAGGGAAAAAGAGGTGAACAAGTAAATTGATTAAAGTGAAATAAAAAAAAAATAGTCTATAAGTGACAACAAATTTTGGAACAGTAAGGTCATATACTAGGATGTGAAGATGAAGAGTTTACTTCTTTTTATTTTTCTCAAAAGCAGCAATATGCGCTTTTGATTGATCAACAATCGTATGGTCGTGATCGTGAGCCTTGAAAACTTGATAATCAATTGAACCATCGGAGATGATTCTTTCTTCAACGGTACACATATTCACGGATGTTAACCATTCATCATGGAAACATTCTTCAATAGTTATACGACATGCAGGTGCTAGTTCAACCATTCTACCAACTAAAGTTCGACAATCTTCTGGTAAAGCTAATAACAATCTACCAACTCCAGTTTCGGTTGAAGTATGAGATCTACCCTCAATGGTATCTGTAGGGTTTGTAGATTCACTACTTTCATCAATAGCTTCTTTCATATCATTTAGTTCGTTTAAAGGTGACTTTTGAGTTTCTTCATTGCTTTCGTTAAATGAAATTTTGGATTCTTGAATTGATTGAGGTGTTCTTTTCAATAATTCACTGATTGGTACTGACTCATCTCTACTTGCAAATAATTTAAAACTATTGTCAGATAATTTCGGAACTTTCCATGGAAATTTCTTGAGCATCATGCAACAATAAATTATTGCAGCAGACCAAACATCAACAGGTCTTGGATCATACTTATTGAAAACGCAAACTTCAGGTGCAAGGTAAGGATCTGAACCTACAATACCTTGAGCTTCAATTAAAGTCTTGGTGAAAGGGTATGAAAAAACAACAGCTGACCCAAAATCAATGACTTTAACAATACCACGAGCATCAATAACACAATTATCTAATTTCAAATCACGATGTGCTAAACCCATCGAGTGTAAATAATTGATACCCGATAATATTTGTTTAAAACAACAGTTAATTTCTTCTCTTGACATTCTATTTGACATGACTATAGCAAATAAATCAAAATCACAATACTCCATAACCTGTAAAATCCTTTCATTTTCATAACAAATCTCAACGGTTTCAATGATATTTGGATGCTTCAAAGTTGATCCAATACAGTATTCACCTGTGATTTTTTTCGCATAATCACGCTTTGATTCATTTTGATATTTAGTCCTAAATTCTTTGACTGCAAACACTTGTTTATCTGATAATCTGGTAACCAATTTAACTGAACCACCAGCACCAGCACCCAAACTTTCACCAAATTTACTATATCGTTTTGAGAATGGTAGTTGCAGTTGTTGTTGCTGTTGTTGAGGATTAACAAGAGTCAGTAATGATCCCCTTCTTTCTTGAGTATAATTGATCTTATGCTGTAAAACCGAAGATGATCTACTAACAGATCCAGAAGTGAATCCAGACGTACTTGGTGATTGAGAACATGACGCATTTGACAGAGAAGCTGTAAGTGTAGATTGATTTTGATTACCAGATGAACCAGGCTGGAATGAGCCACTAGTTGGTGTATTACTACCATTAGACCTTAAAGAGCTCGATAAATTTGAGACTGGCAACGGTTGAGTAGAAGAGGTTCCATTTTTTTTGAAGAATCGTTTCAAATTTGCCATTGAATTATGTCTTGATTGAGAATAGTGAGAATTTGATGATTCAGTTGATGAAAGTGAAGATGGTGAACTTGCAATAGCATTTCCATTTGAATTATTATTATTTATGATATTTGGAGTGTTTGGGCTCGTGTCTTGATAAGAATTATTATAAAATGAGCCTAAATCAGTATTTGATGCGTCTCGCTTTGGATTAGAACCCTTATTTTTAGACAGAAAGAAGAATGATAACCCGGATTGCAGGCCTGATCTTTGAGCAGATGAACTCAAGGATGCAGCAGCCTGAGCTTGAGCTTGAGCAACTCTTTGTTTTGATATCACAAATCTTGGTTCGATTGAAGCAGATCCGACATTTGGTGACTGAATTTGAATCGATTGAATTGGTTGACCATTTGGTAAATTGGGAATATGGGATGTTGGTTCATTTTGAGGAATACTTATGCCGATACCAGCACCATTTCCAGAAATTGATCCATTCGAAGATCCAATACTGCTGGACATAACACCAACACCACTCAAAGGTGATGAATTTTGTTGATTATTATTATTAGGATTGTTGAAGTTATTATTATTACTACTAGGATTATTTAATGCATTGGATAAATTGGAGAGATTTGAATGTGAAAATCCATTGTTTTTGTTAATTGACGAAGACAACTGTCCACCTCTTCCACCTGGAACACCATATGGGATGGAAGAAGATAAACTTTCCGAACCATATCCTCCAGATGCAAAAAATGATGTATGTGAAATTGAGTTGGTACGATTTATTCTTGGACTTGCAGGAGGTGGTTTTATCGGAGTATCTCTATTTTGAAATGCACTGTTATTTGTATTTATACTTGTGCCATATGATCTGGCAGATGAAGGAATTTGTGCTTTTGGAGCGTCAAACCCGTTGATTATGACTTGAGGTTTCACATCACCGTTGGTGGACTTTATACTTTTCTTATTATCTATATTAATGGTCAAGGGAACTTCAGCATCTTCCTCCTGATCTTGAGGTTCGTTGTCATTATACAATGTATCTTGTTGGAGAGTGTCCATAGAGGCATCATTGGGCAACGAAGATTGAGAATGATTGTGAGAACCTGGTTGAGGAGATGGAGTATTCGAATGTGACTCATTCAAAAGTCTAGTCAACGAACTTATTGGTAACTTACTTGATCCAACAGTACCAGAAACACCTGCTGTAGTAGTAGCAGCAGCGGCAGCATCTCCGGGCCCTGATCTTGAACTTGGGCTAGAACTTGGGCCTGGGCTTGAATTAGCAGCGGTATGACTATTATTATTGGAAATATTGATTTCATTAGTCGGATTACCAGGATAATCTGGTTTTCCTAAACTCATTATTCTATAAAGTAATTTGATGTATTGCTTGTAAATAAAATTTCAGTATGGAAGATAATAAATGGGCGAGTTCTTTCTGTAAGGAGGGAGACTGGATTACCGAGGTGAAACAGACAGGGATAGTATCAGCTGCTAGTGAGCAAAAAGAAGAAAGAGAGGAAGTAAGTCTTGATGTGGAATTGAAAAAAGACCTTTGATCAAAATACCAAGTATTATAAAATAGCAGAATAGCGTGAATAGATATTTACGATTAATTATAATTAATTTGAATCAATTTAATTATGCTCACTTTCCGACTCACCTTTCAACTCTAATTTCAGCAAAAAACTAATCCTCGAATGAGAATCTCAATGATTATCATCTTTTGTCTTATCTATTTCTCGAGTCTAATTTTAACCTCCACGACCATTTGATTCTCGATATTGCTGTTTATATTTGAATACACATTCTACAACCTTGACTCTACATGTATATCCTCACTTTAGTACACGATGTTGATTATTAAATCAATATCGAAGCTATATTCAATAGTTTTGATTTGTTAGGACATGTGTGCCCCGGAAATTAGCTCGATTTTCAACTTTCAATTTTCGAATAGTTTTATTCTACGATGATCACGAAACTTACTATCTTACATTTATTCAAGTATTTACATATACCTTCTTTATATCACTGACTTTCTATAAAAGCTCAAAGCACTATAATTCAAGCTTGTTCCTATCATTCGGCAACCCACTAGTCCAGTAATTGGCATTTAATCCTTATATTGGACTATGACTTTCTCGATTTACCACTTTTCTTGTTCTTAGTTACGGGTGTAGAAACACCAGTTGATGTAGATAAGTCCGGTAAAAAATCCGCAGGTGTCTTTGTTTGTTTATTGAAATGTTGTTCTTGTGGAAATAAGGGTAACGCATCAAGATTTTTATCATTAGAATCGAAATCATAACTAGCTTGTGGTCCCATTTCAACCTGCTTTCTCAATCTTTCCAATTTTGCATTCAATTCTGCATCGGTTTCTGGCTTTACAGAAAGATTGGATCTACGATTATGCTCCTCGTTCTGTTGCTTCAATTTTTCTTTTAATGGTTTTTTGGAATTATTAATTTTCTCTTGTTTTTTTCTTTCAATTGCCGATTGCTTTTCCAAAACTTCAATAAGTTTCCCAGTCTCCGTAAAAATTCCCTCCTGTAACACTTCATCTTTATATTCTGGTCTCCTCTTGGTCAATATTTTGCATTCTTGAACTAAATTACCACCATCAGAATCAATAAATATAGGTGCAGATAACGCAAATATAAATGATTGAGCCCCTTGTATGGCACTTTTTAAGAAAATGAACCAAATAGGGTATAATATAATATACAAAATCAATCCCCAAATGGAACCAAATGATAAAAATCTTCTTGTTGACGGAGTTCTCATTAAGCCTGGATTAACCATATTGACTCTAACTCCAACTGGTGCACTATCGGGCCTATTATAACTGTTTAACTTCTTTTGATATTGTTGAACGAATAATCCCAATAGTAACTTGGATGTACCATAAAGCTTCCAAGGAGCATTTGATGGATATCTTTTATTTAACCATAATATGTCTTCGTGGTCTATTTCTGCGAGTGCTTGTGATGCACATGTCGCTACAAGTACTCTCACGTCTCTATCTGGAGGTTGAACTTGTAAGGAAGGTTCTAATAATGTTAAAAGATGATAATGAGCTAAGTAGTTCACACCCATTTGTCTTTCAACCCCATCAACTGTAACTTGTCTTGCCTTACCTTTGGGGATTGATTCACTTGCACAACAAATAACACCATCTAATCTTCTTGCTGGCTTATTATCTAACCATTTTGTTGCAAATTTTCTGATTGAATATAACGAGTTTAAATCACATGGCTCTGCATAAATGAGTTCATTATTTGTTTTTTCTCTTAAATCCTCAATATAATCAACCGTCCACGTATCTTCAGTTGATCTGACTAATAAAATGAGCTGGGCTCCTTTGGATGCAAGGTAGTATGACAAATAAGCACCTAAACCAGAGGTCCCACCTGTCATAATAAACACTTTTCCGTGCATATCTCTCTCCCATGTATTTGCTGTACCACCAAAATAATACTTGACTCCTGCAACGGTAAGTAAAATAGGCGCATAATTGACTATATAGTCCCAGCCAGGAATGACCTGTGGTCCTTCAAAAAGGGCGCTACTAAGGATTTCAATAGGCATAATAGTAGTCTAGTATATGTATTTGTATATGAGCCAGTGTCAATCAATTAACAAGTTATATTAAATAACTTCTTTATCTTTGCAGACGTGTTGTGGTGATTTGGTGTTTTTTTTCATTGCCGCTGTTAACACTTTTACTTCTCGATATCCTGCACATGCCCCGAATCTGCAAATCTCATCGCTACATATAGATATATATTTATATACATTTTTTTTTTTCAGTATGGGTATATAGAGGTTTAAAGCATTTTACTTGATACAAATACTCTATACTACTTCAAAAACTATATATAAACATGGAAGAATTGGCATTGTATATCACAGAGGGTAATCCTGCTGACAAACACTCCCAAGAATCAGTAGCAGTAGCTGCTTCTTTACACTCATCTCATCAATTTGCTTCATTCAGACAAGCTGATTGCCCAAGAAACGGAGCTGCCTTAACTGGAGTTGGAGCTGGTGAAAGACTATTCATAGCAAATCCAACAAAGGCTTTAATAAATGTGTATTCATGGGGTAAGGAAGGTATTGATCAAAGAATTCCTGTCCCTGAACCATTAAGATGTTTAACATTGGTTAATCACCCCAGTTGTACAGCTGATAATAATAACATCAAAGAATCCACTAAAAATAACTTACCAAAGTTCAGAGTTCCTTGGCTTCTTGCCGGTGGCTCAAGTAGTGGTAGAATCTATATTTGGGAATTATCTTCAGGTAATTTACTTTGTGTCAAAGATGCTCATTATCAATCAATCTCAAGTATAAAGTTTTCATCATGTGGTACTTTCTTAGTCTCTGGTGGTGATGACACAAGATGTATGGTATGGAAAACACTTGATTTGATTTCTGTTTATAGTAATAATAATGGAGAAGGTGATATAAGCTCGATCAAACCATTCGCATCTTTCAATGATCATACATTACCTATAACTGATTTACAGATCCTGGAATCTGGACTTATAAATGATATAAGATTATACACAGTTTCCCATGATAGTACTTTAAGAATCTATGATATTATGACCAAAAGGTTATTAACTACATTCGTCTTACCTTATAGTATAGAATGTTTAACAAAAGATCCTGCTAATAGAGCTATTTATGTTGGTTTATCCAATGGTTTAATTAGAATAATACCATTGTATCAAATAAATGTCCATACTTCCGTTCTAGAAAGTATCGGTGGTAACGGAAAGATTATAAGTTTGGATCATGATCCAAATTTTACAAATTCCTTAGTTCATCATCAGCAAAAATTATCAGCTAGCTCGATAAATAATAATGGTAATTTAGTCAAAAATAAAAATACAGTTGATGACAATAAACCAATTCTAGTCACTCAATTATCAATTTCCTTAGACGGTACAAATTTAATATCTGGTGATTCAGTGGGAAGAGTTTTCATATCAGATATTGTAACTAGACAAGTTGTCAAGACATTTAACCCATGTACATCAGCAATCTCATCGATTTTCGTACGTATGACTCCAAGTGATATAATAAATAATAGTCAGTCGAGTGATTCCAAAAACAAAAATCATAGATTAATACCTCAATTCAAACGTGTCTTAGCTAGTTCGAATGTTGCTGATCATGTTTTGAACATTGAAATCCCTCAAAACACTGAAGATGAAGAAGACATTGATTTTGATGATTGGTTGAATCAGAAAGCACAAGAGGAATTACAATTCAAGAACATATCACATATAAACACTACCGTCACTGTAGCTCCTTCATTCAATAATGATAAAATAAAGGAACTCGAAGATAAATTATCAAAAGTTTCAGATGCTTACACTGAATTGAGAACTAAGCATGAATTGTTATTTGAAGAACACACCAAATTACTCAATGAATAGTTATGTAATATCTAAATTTCAAGTTTATATATAATAAAATTTTATTTATATAATTTCGTAAATTCTGTAACATTAATTCACGACAAAAATCTATTTTTTTATTCTAACTTCCTACTTTCCGTTAGGCGATAATGGTCTATTAAAACCATTACTTCTATTCATGTATTGTCTATATTCGGATTTTTTGTCGACCCTTATTTGACCACCCTTTGTACCTTTAACGTGTTTACCCTTAGTTGTTCCAAATCCGCCAAATCCCATTAAAGAGATCATATCATTATCATTATTATCATTATCATCATTGCCCATTTCATCCAAGCGATCATCAACATCATTGTCTTTCTTCATTGAATCTCGACGTTTTGATCTCCCTCTTGAATTTTGTTCTTGTTTATGTTCGGGATTTTTAATGTTTTTATATGAAGAATCACCTGAAGGAATATCTTGCAATGACTTATTATTTTTCTTATACATATCTAATTTATCTAGTTTCTCAATTGATCTTTCTGTTGATCTTTCACGATAAGTTGAAATTGAAGATCTATCGGTTGATGAATTTGATTTATTATCAATTGATTTCAATGGTGATGATAATTCATGATATGATTTTGTTGGCAGCCTTGATCTTGACAGCCTTGATCTTGACCTTGACATTGACCTTGACCTATTCATGGTAAATAGATTTCAGTTGATATATTAATAGTTGATTCTACAGCTACCAATATATCTGAGTTTAGTGAATTCTCCTCAACAAATAAGACGTGGCTGATTTTCTTTGTTTGATAGTCCGTAGCCAAAAACCTGATCTTGTTGATAAAGCAGAATTTGAGATGGGATGTATTGAGTATGCAGGACTTGAGTCCCAATCAAAATTAAATTTATTCTTTTTTTTTTTTTATTTCAATTTATTTTTATTTCATCGCTATTCATCCATCTTGAATTATTATAACATATACAAGAAAGTACCTAGCTTGAAATGTCTAGTGAAGCTAAATTAACGAAGAAAGAGAGAAAAGCTCAACAATTTCGTAAATCTAAAGACGAAAGAGAAGTGGAGAAAAGTATCAAAGATGAAACTAAATCAAAAAAGAGAGATTTGGAAGATGATATAAAAACTCCAGCTAAAGAAGGTGAAGGTGAAGCAGAACAGCCAAAGAAGAAAAGAAAGACCAGAAGAGGGAAAAAAGGTAAAGGTGTAAATGAAGGTAAAGGTCCAAGATTTATATTATTTGCAGGTAATTTACCATACGATATAAAGGAAGAAGAATTATTAATACATTTCAAAAATGCCAAACCAGATAGACTCAGAATTAGAAAAGACAAGGGTATCGCATTTTTGGAATTTGATAATGATACTAAAGAAATTCAAAGTAAGATGGAATTGGCTTTGAGAATGCATCATTCAGTTTTAAAAGATAGAAAAATAAATGTTGAATTAACCGTTGGTGGAGGAGGTAATTCCGAAAACAGAGTCACTAAATTAAAAGATAAGAATGATAAGTTGATTGAAGAAAGAAGACAAAGAGTGATAAAAGACGAAAAAGAAAGTCGTGAAAAGAAGAGAAAACAATTAAGTGAAAGTAAGGCAAATGGTGATAGTAAAAATGAAAATGATTCACCTGCTCCAAGTGTTCATCCTTCAAGAGCGGCATTAATGAAGTAGGGCTGTCTAAAGTTTGACTCAAACATATAAGTGTTAGATCTAACTCATTGTATAATAGATAAAGTTTAATTAATAGTTTTAAATTGCATATTTTTTTTTATACATGAAAAACCAAAATGTTAGAGTAGATTTTTGTGTTATCCGTAATTACTAAAAAAACTAGTATATGTATAGTTCTGATGATATATATATATAGATATATATGATTAAAAGTGGAAAAAAGAAGTAGTAAATGAAAGGTAAGAAAAAAAAACAATAGAAGAAAGAAAGGAAGAACGGAAGAAAGAGAAGTTATTTCCAGCACCAATTTTCATGGATGAGTATCAAAAAATATATTGATAATAATAACAATTAATTGAATGTTTCAAATTGACAAGAATGATAATAAAATGAATAAAAAATGATTGTCCAACCAAAAACTGTAGAGAAAAATCAAGAAAAGGTAACCTTTTGAATATTTTTATTTTAGCTAATTCAACTCAAGTTGATCAAAAGTTATCAGTAAGCTAATATAAGTTGAAATATGAAATGGAAATGACTTCGTGTGATGTGTACTTCATTTAGCTTTCATTTCGAATATGTCAACATGATGACGATGGAAAAGATTAATATTATAATTGAATTAAATGAGATGGATGAAACTGAGATTTATTTCATTCTGTAGAACAAGTGGAGATTAGTGAATTTGACAATAGATACAAATGTATAATTTATGAGTTACATACATAATGACAAGGACGTTTAACAAAACAAGAAAAGGATTATGGGAAGGATGGTAGGAAAGAAAAAAAAATGAATGTTTTTACTTTTTGATATTTTGAAGATAAATGTTATCGATGAATGGGTGATGTTAACCAAAATTATTGAAGTATTGGTGATATTGACTAATGCTATTGAATGAATGGTTGATTACTTATTAATGCTGATCGTTCATGATTTATAAGATATCAAGTGATAATGGTTGACAACATTTGATAGTGATTGATAGTGATTGGTAGTGATTGAAAGTGAGTGATGGCATTTGATAGTTTATTAGATCTATAAGATGGTACATTTCTTGGCCTTTTTAACCTTCTTCTTTTTGGCACTAGGATTTGTACTTGTATTATTTATAGTGTTTTTAGTTGAACCAGGAATACCAACTCCCGATTGTTCATTAGTGTTGGTATAGTCTTTTGAAGATGGAGGATCTAAAACAGCTCTAATTGCATAGTCAAAAATTTCTTTAACTCCAACTTGAGTTGCAGCTGAACATTCCATATATTTTACAGCACCTAATTCTTTTGCTAATTTCGAACCTTGATCAAAAGATATTGGTTTTTGATTTTTTTCGTTTAACTCATCTAATACATGTAAATCATCTCTTAAATCAATTTTGGTACCAATTAGTAAAACCAATATATCTTTTGGAGAATGATGGTAAATTTCAGGTATCCATTTTGATTTTACATTATGAAATGAAGATGGGCTAATCACGGAGAAACAACATAAGAAAATTTCTGTTTGAGGATATGACAAAGGTCTTAATCTATCGTATTCAGATTGACCAGCGGTATCCCATAGTCCTAATTTAATTGGTTCACCATCGATCATGACTGAAGCAGAATAATTATCGAAAACAGTTGGAATGTAATCATTAGGGAAAGTATTTGTGGTGTAGGAAATTAGCAAACATGTTTTACCAACACCACCATCACCTACAACAACAGATTTGATACTTCTCATTTTATTAGTTTGAAAGTTTTTATATGAATATGATTGAAAGAACCAGTTGAATGTTCAAAGAAAAGTATGAATGATAATTTCAAATTTAAAAAATATAACTCGACTAAAAGAGGGGGACAAGACAAGGAGGAAATACAATTGAAGGAATTACAATTGAATATGAGTAAATGGTGAATGGAGATGAAAGGACCAATATATTATGAATTTGAATATATTTCGAACGTTTGAAATAATTATGGAAATTATTTCCTAAGGTATTAAATTAGAAAGATCACAAGAGCGGCAGAGAGTGAGAGAAAGACAGAGAGAGTGTGTGAATAAGCAGACCTCAAAGTTAATCTAGATTGAGTGAAAAAAAAAGTATCAGTGGATACAAAAACGAGTAACAAAGGAGAATTAGAATCACAAAGAATTGAGTAAATTTATTAAAAATGTAGTTCGATTTTAACAAAGAAGAAGGTTTTGGTTAATGAAAAGACTAAAAAAACTATAATTTTTACAAAGAGTTTTTGGGAAAATTGACGGAAAAAATAAAAAGAGAGATTTTTAAAATTAGGTGAATTTTTTTTCACTTAATCGCCTAAAAAAACAATAATAATAATAATAATAATATTAATAATTTTATTAATATTAATAATAATAGTGATCACTAACTAATTTGAGTTTAAAGTTGGCCAAACGTTTGCGGGCCAGTGAAAATCAATTTCTACTATGAAAGTGTGTGGTTAAGTTATACGAAGTCGTAGAATTGGACAAGAATATGTTGAATGTAGGCCTAAAATGATAGGAGTTCAAGTAGAACCAAACCAAAGCAAAAATTTTAATCAAATCACATCAAACGAAGCAGAACAAAGCAAAAAGTCAAGTAAAAAAGTAAGTAGAATGTAGACTGCTGTTGTGTGAATTACCGTTTAATGATATTCTGTGGGTTGAGATCAATATAACTTACATATTGAACATTATTTATGTGGGTAGCTTAACATGGGTCGCATACGCTATTCGTTTATCTTTTAGTATTGTTAGGCATTATTTGAAAACTTTCACAAACAGATGGGAAATGTACGTTGATGATCATGAATGGTGTTTACTAGGAGATACTGGTGCATATACCGATACACACTGGCCACATTGGTCTTATAATCGACATAAACATGCTGTGAAGATAGTGGAAAATGGTTATCGTTTGCAATAGAGAAAATGAACTGTATAATTTCCGGATTTGACTTTGATATAACTTCCGGTGGGCTGATATATGTTATATGGCTCACTTGGTCAAAACAAGTAAAATGCCACAGATATCAAATTTATATGGTATAAAAATGAAGATGTGATTCTCGTACGATAATGATTCACAACCTTATGTCAATAAGGTTAGGTTACACCTGGAGTAATACTTAATGAGATGCGTGTACATATCTATATTGTTATATTCTTATTCTGATCTAACTTGTTCTTGCTTTGTGTATCATTGATTGCACGGCAAACGATAATCTGACAAGAAACAGTTTCATATAATGAATACCAGATTGTAAAACAAGCGACTAATCGAATTTCTAATTTATATGTACAACGAGGGAAAGTAAACGATAATGTATTATGCTGAATCTAAACAAACTGCTCTCATTGTGTGAATCAGGTAAGTATTCTATTATGTAAGTAATCAATGTATAATGGGAAAAACTAGTTAAGTTAGAGAAATGGAGAGAGTAAACACATTGTGTAAAATGAACTATCGTTGATTCATTCGACATGGTTAGTTTTAACTTGTTAACGATTATTGTTCATATATGTATGTGTGAACTTTCATGTTTTATTTGTGGATTGTTGCAAAAATAATCTATAATCATAGTATATTATAAAACCTTGAGTCATAGTTAGTTTCTACTCGTACGGCAAAAATATTTCATCTTTAAATAATAGCGAAACATTATATGATACGAATACAAACTAGCACATAAAACCTTTATCATTAGCGTGTTTTATATAGAATCAATGTCTATCAGCTCAATAAACCGCATTTTGTCTACTTACTCGAAAAAGTAAGAGCATAATCTTCTATCACAATCTTGTGTTTGTCATCAGTATTATCGAAGCTGCATAATTTGACTCGATGAGTGCCAATATGTATTGATGTCAATACTATAAATTATATACCCAAGCTTATGCTTATGCTAAAAGCAGTACACTAACTTGTTTCAGTCGGAAGTGGCGAAAAATCCGACCAGCACTAAAATTGTTATCAAACAAGAAATTAACGAGCAAAAAAAACGGAAAATTTTGCTAAGATTTCAAAGTGACTTTTTAATAGTAAAATTATGAACGAATAAATTATTTGACTTCAATTGTTCTTGTTTAAAAATTAACTACGTACAAGATTGATTATATAATATGACTTATCAAGATATTTTACCAATTGGTACCTCATTAATTATTTGTGCTACTTCATTTGGATTAGGAATCATTTATGCACAATGGCCATATGATTTAAATACATTATGGAGATTCGATCAAACTGGTGAATCATTTCAAAAGTCTTTAATTCATTATACAACTTGGGCAAATTCACCAAATTACATTCATCATACTTTACATTTTGTAATGTTTCTTGGTTTAATTGGATGTTTTGTTAAATTATATAAACCTTTAGAAGATGCTAAATATTTTGAATATGGTACTTTAGGATTATTTATGATTAGTATAATTATTTATTTAACCAATTTAAGAATTGGTGTAAATAGTTGTGCTGTTGGTGATTGGGGTGAAGTTGATATGCCAACAGGTATAAACGTTATGGCTGCTTCTCAAATTATGATTCTTTTAGCATTGGTTGGTGTTTTGGTTTTACAAGGTGGGTTATACTATGCAACTTGGTATGATAATAAATTAAAACAAGAATTTTATAGACAACAAGCTGCTGAAGAACAAACTCAAACTCAAACTCAAACTCAAACTCAAGAACCATTAAGTAAAGAAACTGAATCAGAAATTAAAGATCTTGGTAAACAAACCAAATCTAAAACTGATGATATTAAAGATACAATTATTAATGAATCTAAGACAACTGGAGCTTCAACTTCTACTACAAAACCAAAATCAAAGAAAAAATCAAAGAAATCTAACTAATTTTATTCCAATTCGTTTATTACTTGACTTATTTTTAATCTGACTCACTCAATTTCATGAGTACTATTATATAACATATTTTCTTATACAATCAATACTCGACTTTACTTTGATCTTACTTGAATATTAAATATTAAGTAGTCTTTCTTACTGTAAAAAAAAATAAGAATAGTGGGATGTACGGACTTTGTTGTTAATTGGGAAGGGTGTGCATATAACACTATCCGTACACCTTCACAACCCCATTCTCAGCCAATAAAACCAGACAAAGTTGATATTATTACTATTTTTCTCACTTTAATATTAAACCTTCAAATATCAAAAGTATTGTATCAATAGTCTATATCTTTACAATAGTATAAACATACACACATATATATATATACAATGGCGGGTGCTTCAGAAAAAGTTTGGGGTGATTATCCTGTTTATTTCAAACAACCATACAAAGTATGTACCTCAAGTCAACCACATAATCTAGAAGAATGATCATATCATTTAAAAACATCAAAACATCTTGGTTTTGATGATATGATAGAATATGCAATTTTTTTTTGATAATTATTGAATATTTATACTAACAAATGATATATAGTGGGCACGTTATCATGCACATACCAAACCTCATTTTTTCTTTTCAGTTATATTAGGATTATCAGCACCATTATTATTATTAGCCACTCCAATTAGAAGAAAATATTTCTTTGCAGATCATACTCCAATTCCATCCGTTTATCCATTACCTACAAGAGAAAGAGATGCTAATTTGAAAGGTTTTGATGATGAAGAATAAACAATAAACAAAAAACATTCAACCCTTTCATATAATTAATCCAGGTCATTTACGAATTATCATGATTGTATAATTAAATTTCTCAGGAGACATAGTTGACATTAATGGATACAAATATGGATATAAAGTAAATTTAATTTTAATCGAACTTAACTTTATATTCAAAGGCCTGGATATATAGATTTTCAATTCGTATCAAAAACAAACAAAAAATTCATACAAAATTCATACAAAATTCATCATGTACTCTTTCTTTTAAATCATTCATTGTTCATACACTATATGACAAACCCCAAGGTTCAAGGAAGTGATCCTCATCCATTTACTTTATTTATTAATATACATATTCAAGTTAAACATTATGTTATACATGCTGTAGATTATCATAAATTGTGCTACCATTAAGGTAATTAGATAGTATTAAAAATGGTCGTGTCTCAAAGTCACATTGAGGCCAAAAATTTTTCAATATTTTTTTTTTTATTATTATTTTTTTTATATGGTTTTCATATAGATTGAAAAGTAATAGATCATATAATAAATATCATACACATCATATAATATAGTCGTCCGGTGGAATAAACAACTTATAGATAATCATGTTTAGTAGGTCTATAGTACGTCGTATAGTACACGGTGGAATACCGGTACTGATGAAACCGTTCGGAATGATACACTCGTCGTTTCATACCCATAGCATCAAACAACAACAAAATGGTAGTTTATTTGGTGAACTTACTAAGAGTAATGAGGTCAAAGAACCAGAAACTTCCATTAACACAGCACAATCATCAAAAGAAGAATTAGATCCAGCTGATATTACACCTGAAAATGATGAAACCTTACATGAATATTATATGGAACAATCATTACAAGAACAAATAAGTCGTGAAAAATATATAAGTCCATTGAAAAGAAAATTATTTGATATAAATGTGGTGAACAATGGATTTTATAAGAATGATCAAATTGTCATTGATGAAGAAACAAATAAGACATATAAACTTAGTTTAACTAAAGAAGAAATTGAAATTTTAGAACCATCGATTTTTTTACAATCATATAGAATTAAATCATCCATGAAAAAGGCTACACTTGTAAATAGATTTGTTAGAGGATGGGATGTTAAAACAGCCATCAATCAATTACATTTCAATCCTAAAAAGATGTCAACAGAATTAGAACAATTATTGAAAAAAGGGTTAGAACAAGCTCAATCACTTAAATTAAATGATAATGAATTATATATTGCAAGTTTATGGACAGGTAGTGATGGACAATGGAGAAAAAGAGTTGATGCCAAAGGTAGAGGTAGAACGGGTATAATCGAACATCCATACATTCATTTAAAAGCAATTTTGAAAACAAACCAAACCAAATTAAGATTGAATTGGGAAAAACAACAAATCAAAGCTAATGAAAAACCGGTAATGGGATTAATCAATGAACCATTAAATTTTTCAGTAAGACCATACTATAAATGGTAGTTAGTGATATTAATCTTGTAAATATATATATATAACCACTAGAAGTAGTTTTAGTTTTAGTTTTAGTTTCCAATAAAAATCTTCCGTACACCATGGCCATGTATATCCGTAACCCACCCGTACACCACGTAATAACACCAATTACTGTATAAGAGATTTCTATGTCTGTTTTTCCCCCCCAGAAACAAGACTAAAATCCCCTAAATGAACCAGGCAGAAAACATCGCATCATTCACTGCAAATAATTAACCCCGAAAGGAGAAGCCACGATAAGCATACACCACCAATATACAACTACAACTACAACTAGAATTGCAACAGCACTACAACTACAACACACCGCAACATGCTATGACTTACACTATGTCCCGGAGTGTATTCTCACAGACAAAGAAGTAGTAGTTTTGGCAGTAGTTTTAGTACCCGTCCCAGTAAGTGCAGACTTGAGAGATTTGCAGACGGAATGAAAGTGAGTCTAGATTGTATGGAGGCAGTTGACGCTTCCTAGTAGCAACACCTCCCACCAATCCATATAAACCACCTCTGTTTCCGTACTCTTCAGTTCTTTCTTTCTCTCTGTTTCTTCTTATCTTGTCGTCTTGTTATCCCCTACTTCCCGCTGTTGCTCCCGTCTCTATTCACTGTCCCACGCTGTCTCACAATCCCACAAGCCCACAATCTCATCTTGTCGCCGTCTGTTCCTACTGATTTATCGTTTATTTACCTGCGGATATATATATATGTATATATCTCCCTCAATTCCTGACTCCTGCTCTACTGATATAAGTCTTTGACTAGGTGTTTGATCTCCCAGGTTTGATCTCCCAGGTTTCTTCTGCTAAGTCACATTTGTTAATCCACGGTTTTTAGCCCCCTTTTCACATTCACTCCTCAGTCAATTTCATTTGAATTCGTTTCATTTCATTCAATTACACTTTACTAAAGGTATTACTCACTTTTAATATGGGTTTAAGAGATACTGACTTTTTCGGTCACGAATCTTACGAATCTCCCGATACTCAAATCATCATTTGCAAGCAATGTTCTTCTCATTTATGCTTATCTTCATTAATCCTTTCCGATGAATTCACAGGTTCCAGTGGTCCCGCTTATTTGGTTGATAATTTAATCAATTTCACTCCAGATGAAGCTATCCAGGAAACAAAAATGCACACCGGCGATTACCTTATCAAAACCGTGTTTTGTAATCAATGTGATATAAGATTAGGTTGGACTTATAAGAAATCATTTAGCTTTTCTCAAGCTTATAAAGAAGGTAAGTTTGTTATTGAAAAAAAATTCATTAAATTCATATCAAACAATTCTGCAACTTCCGATTTAATATTACAAGCAAAACAAAATAATCGTCGTCGTCGTTCTTCGGCAACTTTATCTTCTTCATCGTCTTCAATCAATGATAATGATCATCATTCACTTACCAATGATGAGTTTAAATTTAATAATTTACCCTTGGATCCCTTTAATAAATCAGTTAGTTTGAATTATGGTATTAGTAAGAATAATACTGTAAATAGATTATCTACTCTGCCTAGGAATTCACTCAATTTTAGAGATCTCTATACTTCAAGTAGATTAAGATTTCAAGGTTTAAATAAAGAGGAATTCGAAGAAGGTGATGAAGATGACAAAGTCTTTGTTGATGTTTAATCAACATATCATAAGCTGTGATAACATATCGAATAATACTCAATATACTCAATATATTCAAATGATCATATTTGATTCATATCACTAATTTTGCTTCATCAATATGATATCAATATACTTCAATTCATACCCTTTTCACTTTTATTTATTCTCTTTTTTACATTTTTCATTTCATTCTCCCAATAATTCATTTCATCTCTTTATCTTCCCATTTGTGTCTACTTCATATCACATTTTTTATTCTTCTTTTTTATCTTTTTGTTGGTTTTTCATACTTCTTTTTTGGTTGGCCGGTTGGTTTAACGGGGGGTTTCTTATCATTATAGGTTCCATTTTAAATATCATTCTTCATTATCATTATCATTATTCTCTATACTCTATTCTCTATTCTCTTAATCTTTATCTACATTCACGGTTCTCATCATTGTTCAGATGTTGCTTCTTCTTTAATTGGATTGGTTGTGGGTATAACCTATTCCACTCTACTTTATTATCAATGATCAAAAGTCATATCATATACCAATTGTTCTTACAATTGTTTCTACAATTGTTTCTACAATTGTTCCCACAACTGTTCTTACAATTTTGATAATTTTGATTATTTTTTTTTTTTTTCTTTTTGTGTTGGGGAACTTTTGCAATACTTAATTTTGTCTGTTACTTCCTCTTTACCATTTTTTATTTAACTTAAGTAGATCTAATCGTACACTTTATAATACCCTTCTTTTTTCCTTATTTTAATTCAATGTGAAAGTTCATTGATTACTAATATACATTATCTATACATAAATTTAATACTAACTTATTAGTCCTAATTAATTTCTAATACTATTATTATTTATTGTTTTTTATTAGTCTTAGACTTCTTTTTCAATGGTTGTTCACTTTCATCTTCATCATGATCTCTAACTTCTTTAATACCTGAATTTTTTGGTGATAATTTTGTATAAATTAAAAAATAAGCTGATGGATCACTTAATGCTTCACGTTCATTAATTTTATTAATATATTCATCATCGTAAGTTGACCAAGTACCATCAGGTTGTAAACAATGAGCAATATAATGACCTGAAGAAATTGATCTACCTTCATGAACAATAACTGAAATTAATTGATATTTTAATGAACTACCAATTGATGAATATTCTGATAAATCTAAATATTTTTCATATGAAATTGATTGTTTTAATTTTGATGATGAATTACCATTAAATTTAAATCTTTTTAAATGAACTATAAGAGTTTCTGGTGATCTATCAATCGTTGATTTTTTAGTTGCAATACTATGATTTGAACATTTTTCACAATAATATCCTGATTTTTTATCCCTTTTATCAATTTTAATAGTTTCAGTTGAAAAAAATTCTTTAATTGATTTTTCAATCGTATAACGATTTTTTTCTAATTCATTATTTTCATTTATTTTGCTATTATTAATGGTCGAATCATTATTATCTTTAACATTATTTGATTCAGATGAATTTGTTATATTATCATTAATATTTTGATCTTTATTTAATTTCC
The DNA here is from genome assembly GCA_030557975.1 of Soucietia sequanensis. Taxonomy (NCBI): domain Eukaryota; kingdom Fungi; phylum Ascomycota; class Pichiomycetes; order Serinales; family Metschnikowiaceae; genus Soucietia; species Soucietia sequanensis. Next base: position 32,162 of record JANIJN010000015.1, read on the forward strand.
TCTTTCTATTTAAACCTAATGATAAATCGTAAAATTCTTGTTTTGTTTCACTTATGTATCCACAATTCTGACAAGTAACTGATTGATTTAATAATCCTCCAAAAATATCATATATAATTGATTCATTTAATTTAACTCCCTTAGGTGTTGAATCTTCTTGTAATCTTGATATTAATGACATGAAATATTCATGACTATCTTCTTGTTGCCATTCACTCATCATACAATTAATATCATCCAATCTTTGAATTATTTTTTTTGGATTAATATATTTTGGTGTACTTGATTGATTTGTCCTTTTTTTATTATTCCCATTTGGATTGACCGTTTGTTCATTACCATTTATCCCCCACATTCTTTGTGATAATTCAGCAAGTACTCCACTAACTGACCTTGGCGATAAAGATTTATTATATTTCCCTTTATATATATCATTTAAATAATGCTGAATTGCTGGTATATGTATCAATGCTTGAATGGCTGAATTCATATAACATGTAACTCCATGATTTAATAATCCTGATGGTTTCTTATTTAAATGAATTTTAGTCCAATTTTTAAGTATTCTTTTAGAATTATTTGATCCTCTATCTTCAGGATTTTCATTAATTTTATAAAAATTTGTTAATGATGGTGATTTGGATTTTTCAAAATTGTATACATTACCTGACTTTGATTGTACTTGTGATTCTAATTCTATTTTTGATTTATTTTGATCTTGGGTTGTTGATTGTTCGACTTGTATTTGTTTTTCTTCATCCTCTGGTGATGTTGGTGGTGTTGAATTGATCAGTGACGTTTTTGATGACAATTGTTGTTTCTCAGCTGCTTCAATAATATTATCTTCTTCATTATCAACTTCATCTTCTTCATCTTGAACAATTTTTTCATCTTCGTTAGCTTTAAACGCGTCTTTCATAAGATCATCTTTTAATCGTGATAAATCATCATCTTCATCTATGTCACTGTTTGAAACTCCTTTTTCCTCATCTTCATCAAATGATTCATCTTCAGCTTCAGCTTCATCATTCATATTTTTTTCATCGAAATCTTCGTCATCTTCGTCATCTTCTTCATCATCGTCTTCATCTTCATCTTCTTCATTTCCATGATCTTCAACACCGGAGGAACTCAAACTAATGCTCAGTTCACTTTTGAACTCAGCAAATGGAAGTGATTCTGTTGACGCATTTTTCGAAGTTGAATCTACATTTAAATCTGGTAAAGAATCAGTTGAGGAATTTCTTGAAATTATTTCAGGGTTTGTATTTGAATGATATTCAGATGCACTTTCATAATTTGAATCAGATTCAAGTTGAATATCTTTGGTTTCATCATCGTTGTTCTCAGACTCAATTGCTAATTCTTCATTTTGTTCTTCACCTAATTCTTTACCTAAGTCTTCATCGGTATTAATTGAAGCTTTCATTGATTTCTTATCTTTTCTTAATTGTTTCTTTTCGGCTTTAGTTAAAGTTTTCGTTCCAGTATAAGCTGCAAGAGCCTCAGCCAATGATTTGGGTTTCTGTGTTTCTTTACTTGGCTTATTTGAAATTTGTGATGATGACGATGTGGATGAGAACGGGATACTTTCTTTTGCATTAGTTGATTTCAAAGATGCTTTACTCAATACGATATAACTTGACGGTTTATTGTTATCATTTTCTTTATCAGACTGTTTAGCAGGGGAAAATGACAATGGATTGGAAAGTATTCTATCAATGAGTGGATTTATAGTATTAGAACTCGATGATGACATTATAATTTAGTATACAAAAAGAAATTGCGAGATGCGTATTCTCAAGTCTATGTTTATAGGATTATGTGATTGTTTAATGAATTAAAAGGAAGATGGTTGATCTTTGAATATAGCAAGATTTACTCTTAAATGTCTCTATGTATAATAGAATGTACTTGTTAACAAAAAAAAAAAGAAAATCAGATTCTTCAAATCCTAAAGTTTCAAAATCAACCTTCTATTATGCTGCTACTTTTTTTTTTTTGGTTTTCTAAAATTTAATTGATTTTTTTTTTTTTTTGGAGATGATTTATTTTTATTTTTTTTAATTTTTTTTTTCTTTTATTTTTGTGTGCAAATCAGACGTGTTTATTTAGTAAAGCTAAAAGAATAGCGTTAGAACAATCTACTGGGTACATTAAGGCAGAGAAAGCATGCTACACATAAGTCGCGTCTTCGTCCATGCATTATATAAGCATTAGACAGCTCTCAATCATTAGTTACATACTTACATAAAGGGACATCACATTGAAATCGTAAATTAATCACTGTAATCTGAGGTTGATATACAAAATGGATATACTACAAAAAAAGTCGCTGTTGAGTTTTCTTTAGCAAAAGATTATTCAACTCGCATCCGGCAGCTTTTTTAGCTTCTTTATCAATATGATCTATTCCTTTATGACCTTTCTTGAATTTTGATAAACCCAGTTGTGACTCTAGCAAGTCTAGATTTTTATTATCATAACTTTCTTCACTTCTCATACCATCTCTCAGGCTTGATTTCGATGATTGTTGATTTTTTATCGCCCTTCTTCTATTACCTTGTATTAGCCTTTTATGAGTATTAAATTGAGTGATCGCATCATCAGCAACTACGTTCAGTTCATCATCATCCGAATTTGTTTTGTTACCAGTCTTGAATATTTGTGTTTTTGATATTTTAGAGTTAGTAGGTACAGGATCAGGGTATTTAGCTGTATCGTAAGTGTCGTTAATATCATCCATGGAAACATCAGTTGTATCGCCCTCATCTTCTTCCTCTACAATATCTCCATCGGTGCTTTCATTATTTGGTCTTCTTGATGGTGGCCTTGAGCTGTCTAGAGATATAGCATCATCAGCATCAGATATATCCAATGCATGTCCCTTGCCTTTATCATTTTCGTCAAAATCACTTCTACTATCTTCACTGTCTTCGCCCTCATTTTCTTCCTCAATATTATCAGCTGATGAGTTGGTCGTGATAGTTGGTGAGAAAGTATTGGCTAGAGATCGAGATGAAGAAATATATGCATCAGTTTTATCGGATTGTTGGAAAACATTATTTTTATTCTTGATAAGACTTTCATCCATTAGTTTATGAACAATTACGGATTCGAAATGATTTCTAAACCCCTTTAAAAATGTTGCACGATTACGAATTGGTGTTACTTCATGTAGCTGTAGCTTAGTGACGATACTTAAAATTTTATCAATTGTACTTCTTTCAAATTGATCTTGGTAATTAACAGTTTGAACTAAATTATTCATCCATGATTCACTTCTTAAAATATTCAACAAGACATCATCTTGTTTACTTTTGAAAATTTCAATATCCAATGAGTAATATTTATCTGCATGACTACCAAAATCTTGTTGTTTCAGTTTTTTGATTTTCTTAGAATCAAACTTTTGATTTACGCCTCTTGCACTGGTTCCGTTACCATCTTTTGATTTAACTTCATTTGACTTATAATTATCGGGTAACGTTCTGAAAGCACCTATTTCTACTTTACCAGTATTTATAGTTCTAATAGGATCGATAACAATTGCTAAGTATGGATCTTGAAAATCTTGATTTAATTTTTGAGTTGCAACATCAATTCCTGATAACCAACATCCATATCCAGGATGTGAATGATACCATCCAACTATATTTTCTTCGTGTCCGCTATTCTTTAACTGTTGCAAGTATTGAACCATGTACTCGTATGCCTCAGCTTGGGCGTTAACTCTAGTTTCAGTTCCTTCCACTGGTAACGAATAAACATCTAAAACAATTATTTTACCTTCGATAATCTTACCTGTTAACATCCCCATTATTTCAATTGACCCTCCTGACTTAGAGTGAATGGTCATTTTCATCAAGGCTAAAGCAGATATATATACTTTCTTGAAGTATTTTGGATCTTGCTTCCACAATCTTTGATTGATAACCTTTTCATCTGAAGTTATATTGTAAAATATATCCTGATTGTTAGTCGTATCAAAATTCATTGTTTTCAGCTGACTCAAACTTTGTGGACTTATCAGTTGTTGGATGATCTTTGATTGTGAGTCATGTTCGATTGCATCTTGCAATGTGTGTATGCATTTAGTCATGATTACGCTTTGATTAATCAAGCTATCTGCTACGATAATGTATAATTCTTTTTTCGTTTTTTAGTTATCTACAGCACAAAGCGTTTTGCATATAATTAGAAAACCGCAAAAAAGATACCAAAAAAAAAAGAATAGTAGACGTAATTCATTAAAACATATAAAAAATAAAAGAAAAAAAGGACGAATTCGTGAAAACATATTTTTATATAATAATTTTAGGTGGAAGGAAAATGAAACGAAGCTCATGATCGGGAAAGAAAAAGGAGAGGGAACGATTAGAACAATGATAACAAAAAACAAACAAAAATTTAAATTAAACAAACTCTAGCCTAAAAAAATTTTTATTACTATAAATTTTCATTTTCATTTTCATTTTGATAGTACTCAGAATAAACATAATTTTTTTGATCTCCATAAGGATAATAAGGGTATGAACAATAATAATTACTGGAAACATTTTTTTTACCAGATTTAGCATTATAATCATACTTATTTGATGGGACATAATAATAATAAGAAGGATTTGTAGTAACAATTGAGCTTCCTTTAGTTGCAGCACTCAACGACTCAGCGGTACCATTTTGTGATTTCAAAGTAGAATTGCTAGGAGGAGGACTGTTTTTATTAGCAATGTTATGCTTGTCTGAACCTAAATCATTATAAATATTATGTGCTTTACGATTATCATTTCCAATTCCAATAAAATCTTTCGCTTTACTTTGAGAAAAAATATTGGGTGGATTATTATATCTTGAATTACTTCTAAATGGCTTTGAGCGATCGTTGTTGAAATTATTTGGATACGCTCTTAAAGGTTTTCTAGTTGGAGTTGAAGATCCTTTTTCTTTGTGATAGTTGTATATGGTTGAGTGAGATCTAGGTGAAGAATTGGAAACGTATCCGTGGTTTACATTCAAATTATTAGAATAAGTAGCATTAAGTGGCTTCAGATATCCTGCACGCTTCAGTAAATTGATAGGAGGTGGAGCATGAGTGAATCCAACATTAGATGAATTCTCTTGCTTTTTTGGAGCAGGATGAACTTCACGATATTGTACGTGAATGGTTTTATTCTTAAGCATAGCATGATTTTCTCTTTCAACAGCCCCAGCAGCAGATGATTCTTTTTCAAAAGTAATAAATGCAAATGTACTATTTTGTCTTCTAATAATTGAATACTCTCTAATATCACCATGAAGTTTAAAATGGCTCAATAACTCATCATCAGTTATAGTTGGATTTAATTGTCCAATGAAGATTGAAAACTTATCAAAGCCATAAGATCCAGTGATCAGTTTCATAGAACGTTGTGGTCTATCATCAATATTTTTTGCCCATTCAACAGATAATAAGTTAGTTTCTGTGAAATTTGCGAAAGCTCTAATTGCATCATCACGATAAGTAAATTTGACAAACCAATTTTTAAATTTGAATTCGTGATAAGATTCGTTTTTAAGAAGTCCATTTGTATCACTTGCTCTCACACTATCAAGCTCACCAAATTCATCAAGAGCTTGTCTTAATTCTGATTCAGACAAAGGTCTTAAAGATGTAATAAACAAAGTTCTATTGACTTTTGCAGCTTCGCACCTAAGCCTTCTACCACCCAATAAAGAGTCATGTCCAAATCTAATAGCCTTTTGACAATCTTGATCATTGGTATATTGAACAAAAGCATATGGTCTGTTAGAAGTATCACGAAGAACCTTAACGGTCGATAATTTTCCCCACTTTTTAAAATGATCAGTTACTGAAATACACAATGCATCATCATCTGTGGTCGAACAAAGGCTAGCAACGAAAACACAAGCAGATGGTTTACCTCTAATAATTTCTGAAGAATGTTCTTCATCCTTATCTTTTAATTGAGGGTCTTCATTCTCCTTATTTTCTAAATTACTTGCTTCACCATCATTTTTTTCATCATTTACTTTAAAATGATTAGGACTTTCATTATCTGAAGGTTCTGAGAAACTTGAAGCGCCATCAGTGTCATATTTCTCTTCCAGAAGTACATCAGTGACCGCTAACGAGCCAGCAATTATTGTTGAGTGAGTGGAATCATGTTCTGGAGAGTTGGAACCTTGATCACCTTTGGTTGAGAAATTTGTATTATCAAAACCTTTATCAGATTCAAAAGTCGAATTGAGTGAATTTGATAAATCTTTCAATGAAAACGAATCATGAACAGACGATGATTGAGGTGTGATACTCATATTGAAATAGGTATGTGATAAATGCTTTTGGATCTAAATCGAAATTGAAATGATTTTACGACAAATTAAATTTTAATGGCGGCAAAATTAAAATTTCAATAAGCCCTATTTTTTAAGTGGTGAAACGATTTTTAACAATATAAGTAGTTAGTTTTAGCTTTCAGATATTTGATAATGCTAAAATTGACTTCTTGGTAGATGTTTGTAGTAGGGAGAAGGTGAATAAAGTAAAAACAATATAAAAGAATTACATGTAACAGTTTTTTTTTACAACCAGTGCTTATTTTTCCCTCTCATAAAAAAAAATTGGTGGGGGAATTTTACAACCACAAATACAATAAAAACAAAAAAGTTTGAAAGCTATTTTACAGTGAGATTTTGTGTAATCTCAACAATATTTGTTGCAAAAATAAAGATAAACAGATGCGATTGAGGTATAGCAATGAGTCGTGATATTAATTATAGCAAGAAAGATATGTATAGCCAAAGATGAAGAATATAGAAAGATGATAAATAAAATGATAGTACATGAAAACTTCATGTACTTTCAACCGAAAAAGAAATAAGACAAGAATAAAAAATGCTAAAGCAAGGAAATTATAAAAATAAAGCAAAAACCGAAAATGAAAATCAATTCAAGTGAAAAAGATTCAACTGAGAATACGAAGAAGACGTGAGAAAAATCATCAAAAGCAGAATTCGAATGAAAACAAGAATAATAAACCGAAAAGAATTAACTGGCAATTGGAAGAAGAATTAAAATTATGAACTGTAAACGTAAAACAGTCTTATTGAAAATGCAAGCAAAATGAGATATAGCAAAGTAGATAACAAAGAAACAAATCTAAGAGATGATGAAATGCAAACACAAAAGAATTGAGCTGTAATTTTTTTTTTTTTCAAATAATGATTAATTTTTTCAAATCATTACATGAAAACCATTAATAAAAAGAGAATAACAATAGCAATACCTGAAGCCCTAGGAGTACTACTACCATTAGTAAATACATTTAACTTGGGCGAGTTATCCGCAGCTAAGGTTTCAGTTGTTTTACTCACACTTATTGAGGTAGAAGTTGTTGTTGTCAGCTGTGACGAACTAGAACATAAATCAACCCACTGAGTTAACGTGAGGGTGGTTGATGCTATAGTTTTGGTTGAAACGAAGGTGATTGATTGTAATGATGTCTTAGTGGAAGCAATACTAGCAGTTGTATAAGTAGTTTTTGTTGTAGTTAAGGTGGCAATAACAGGAGATGTAGTTTGAATTTCAGTTTTAGTTGGACTGACTAAGGTGGTCACTTGATCGAGATCAGTGATGGTTTGAGATTTACCGGGAATGATAATTGTTGTTATTTCATTGGAAGAAGTGGTTGGGTTGACCGTTTGAGTAGCAACTGGGTAAGTGGTTGGAATATCCGTTTGAGTAGGTATAGTGGTATCTATAACTGTTGTATAATAATCAGTTTCAAAAGAGGCAATTGTTGACTTTGTCTTAATTGAATTACCTGCTGAAACAAGCTGACAGTCAGAAGTAGTATGATAACTTGTTGAAGTAGAAAGACTAATTCCGGTTGAAGTATAAATATAACGATCATATTCAGTGAAAGTGAAGGTATACCAGTTTGTTTTATAAGAAGTAAGGATAATGTTATCATTTACAGTATTAGTAACATATGAAACAGAAGTTGAAGAGTTTTCAAATCTTGTGAATTGATTGGCTGTAACCGATGAAGTTGGAAGTGTGGTTACAACCACTTCAATTGATGAAGCCGAAGTTGTAATCACATTTGATGAAGTCAGTGTTGATGTTGTTGGAATTGTAACAGTTTCGATTTTGGATGATGTTATTATTTTTGGCTGACATAAAGTAACAGTTGGTAAAATTGATGCTGATTTTGGTTCTATAAAAGTAGTTGTTGGATAATTAGTATAGTAAGATTTAGTTGACAAAGTTGTTGAATCTGGACAATACGTTGTTGTATAAGTTTTACCTTTACTAACGATAACCGTAGTCAAATAATTTGGAGTGGTCGTTTGAGTACTGGTGTATGTAGTTTCACTATCACTTATAATAACTATAGTATAAGTCTTATCAGGTTCAGTAACAAGTGATGTTAAAGCGGGAATAGTGGTAGTGTATGTAGTTCCACTAACAGTTACTACACTAGTTGTAGCAGGAATAAAAGTTGTATAAGTAGTACCACGTTCTGTTACTACAGAAGTCTGTACGGGAAAGGTTGTTGTATAGGTAGTATCACTATTAGTTACTGAACTTGTCGAATCAGAAAAAGTTGTAGTATATTTAGTACCATTTTCTGTAATGACGGTTGTAAGAGCAGGAAGTGTCGTAGTATAAGTCGTACCACCAACGGTTACAACACTAGTTGTAGCAGGAATCGTAGTTGTATAAGTAGTACCACTTTCAATTACAGTACTTGTTTGAGCATAAATGGTTGTTTGAGAAGTAGTATCAGTAATCACGTTAGTTTCAGTAGGGTTTGTGGTGGTAAAAACCTGAGAAATCCTTGTTGTGGTAGGAGTAGTAATGTCTTCACTATTCAAGGGAGTAGTAGAAGTGGGTTGAACCGTGATGATTTCAACGGTAGTATCATCAGCTGTAGTTTCTGGAGTTGTAGTTTCTGAAGTGGTAGCTTCTGGAATAGTAGTATCTGGAGTTGTAGTTTCTGGAATAGTAGTCTCTGGAGATGTGGTGTCTTGAGCAGTGGTTTCGGTTTGGGAAGTAGTGGTGACAGTAGTAGTAGTTTTAGGAGTGGTACTTTCAGTAGTAGTAGTCTTAGAAGTGGTGCCTTTAAAAGTAGACGAAGAATCAGAAGTTGATATAGAACTAGAAGATGAAGTTGATAAAATTTCTGATGTATCAGTATCAGTATCACTTTCAATTTCTGAAATCGTTGGAGTAACTGTTGAAAAAGTAAACGTCAAAGTACCTTGTAATGAAGATGCAGTAGTAATTAAACTACATATTACACCAGTACAATCATCAAAATTTGTATTAGTCTAATTTATCGTTAGTTATATTATGTTGTTGCAAAAAAAACAAAAAACTGATAGGTCGCAAAGAAAAAACAAGAAACCATGAAAATATAACGTACTCTTTGAACATAAATTGAAGTTGATGATACTGAATTGACAAATGTTAATAAGAGAAGCACAACTGTTTGGATGATAATATTAATATTCATTGAATGATTGTATTGAATTAGAGAATGAAGCAATTTGAAAAAGAAAAGAGAAAAAGAAAAAGAAGTTAGAGCAAAATATTTTTTCTTTCGTAACACTCGAAATATTCGAGATATAATCATAAAGTGGAAGTGGGTAATTTAAAGGTATTTCCTAGTTTTAAAATTTTGACTACTGTTTATTTGTACTGATCATTTCCTTCCTCCAAATTAAATACATCGTCTTGATTGACAATCTATATTATTGTGCATTACATTGTTGAGGAGTATTAACTTAATTTGCTTTACTCATAGCAAAAAAAAAAAAAAAATCCTAATAACACTAAACAAAAAGCCGCCCTTTCACTGGGTTTGTTGTGTGGAGCTTATAAGTAATTGATGATAGTCTCGTATAAATCTAATTCATGAGTTACAATTTATTGTTTCCACCACTTCGATGAATAAAATCATATGATTTGAATTATATGTATTCATAATTAAATAACTATTTACGTATATTGAAAAAAGATTCGAATGAGGTTAATCTTCGATCAAATCTCATATAATAAGCCAATACCAAGAGAAGAAAGATACTGAAAAAATTGAGGTTAATCTTCGATCAAATATCATATAATAAGCCAGCACCAAGAGAAGACATATACTCAAAAGACGAAGAAACAGGCAAAACTTAGCTGAAATATTTGCTAATACAATTAAGAGTCTATGTTCCCATGATGAAAGTGACTCTTTTTTGAAATTAATTTCGTCAATAAAAGCAAAACTGCTTTTTGCAAAAGCATACAGTGACGAAAATAGGATTAGTAAAAGGATTATAATTGAGAAAAGAAACAAGCCTTGTTTATGTTTGATATCTTTCAATTGTTCCCTGCAGCCCGTCGAAAATTCAGTCAGGATAATGCTCGAAGTATTCAGAAAACATTCGACAATGGATTCATTTAGTTGAGCTTCGAGATGACGAGCCTCTTCAATTATTCTATGAGCATATTCAAAAACGTACAGACATAAAGAAATGGAGGCAGCAATCACGATAGAAATCCCCAAAATGATTTTTTTGAAAGCTGTTGGCTCTGTCTGAATAGTAGGAGGTAACTCAATAGTAGGAGGTAACTCATTAATAAGAGTCAACTCATTAATAGGAGGCAACTCATTAGGGTCAATTGAACCACCTTCAATTGTATCGAAATACTTACTACTAGGATTTGTTGTGGACATTTTCAATATAAGGGCGGCTTTTTAATGATATTTGTATTTTTGATACTATGAGTAAAGCAAATTAAGTAAATCCTCCTCAACGATGTAATGCACGATATTATAAATTATCAAGCAAGAAGATGATTTTTTTATGAAATTGGATAAAGAAATTGATCAGTGTAAGTAAAGAACCCCAAAAATAAGAAATAGCTTTACAAAGAAATCCAATTGAATTTAAATAATCGCAAAAAAATTATAAATCGTAATCTATTTTCGTGGGTTGAGAAAATAATCGTATATCCGAACTTCGTAAAGCAAATGTATGGTGAATATTAGAGACCCTTATATGCAAGCACATTGTTGTGTTTCAAGTAAGTTCCATTTAATACTCTTTCAGGCATTTATAATAGCTTGAAGTGTTACTCTTATCTTTTTATCTATATTTCTTAATTTATTACCCTATCTCTTATCTTTCTATCTGTATCTCTTATTTTAACCAGCTTCCTTTATTCTACTATTTTGTCCTACCTCATTTCTTATATAATAATCTAATTAGTTTGTACCAACCAAATACATATCACTAGTTACACCCAAATATTATTATTACACATATATGGATATATCGCTGAGGCAACTTTAAAGCCTTTATTTTTCTAGGCCAGACTTACAGAATCTAAATTAAGTACAACAAACAACGCTTTGCTTGTTCATTGGATGAATTAAATCAACTAAATTCAGAATATTGAATTATAATCATTAATGATATATGATATGAATTATATGTATTCTTAATTAAATACTTATTTACGCGTATTTAGAAAGGTTAAGCTTAAATAAATTAAACACATAAGTAATCCAAAACGATCACCAAAAGAAGAAATATACTTAAACGATAAACAAGATGGGAAAAACCAGATAAAACCAGTGCCAACATTAATAAGAGTCTATATTCCCTTGATGAAATTGACTCTTGTGACAATGTTTTATCAACAATTTCCTCAGCAAATTTAAAGCTTCCTTTAAAACTAACAGACAGTCCAAAAAATAGGCATAATATAAGGATATGAAGTGAAAGAAGATTCATTTCTTCTTTATGTTGGGTATTTTTATAATGTTCAGTACAGCTCGTCGATAATTTAGTCAGGTTAATGCTTGAAGCATACAGCAAACATTCGTCTTTGGCTAGTTGATTTTTGAAATGAGAATCCTCGTCAACTATTCTAAAAATTAAATAAAACTCTGAGAAACAAAAAGCACAGAAGCCCGCAATCAGGATAGAAATTCTGAAAATGATTGATTTCAACCATTGCATTTTATTGAAAGCTCTTGGATCTGTCTCATTAGTAGGAGGTAAGTCATTGGTAGGAGGTAAGTCATTGGTAGGAGGTAAGTCATTGGTAGGAGGTAACACATTAGGGTTAATTGTAGTACCTTCACCTATTTCAAGGTCAATTGCATTGGAATACTCATCAATAGGATTTGTTGTAGACATTTTCAATATAAGGGCGGCTTTTCAATGATATTTGTATTTTTGTTACTATGACTAAAGCAAATGAAGTAAATGTAATGCACAATAATATTGATTATCAACCAAGAAGATGATTATTTTATAAGTTTGGAAGAAGTAATTGATTTGTACAAATAGACAGTAGTCAAAAATTCAAAAATAGAAAATAATATATGAGTTTTTGCGGTTACATTTGTGGAAGTAAAAAATCAGTCGCAAAATAACTACTTTTGTGGATATATCGCTGAGACAACTTTGAAGCCTTTATTTGTGTAGGCCAGACTTATTGAACCTAGATTAAGTACAACGAAAATTACTTTTATAGATCATTGGATGAATTAAGACTATTGAAGTCAGGATATTGAATTATATTCATCAATGATATAAGATATGAATTATGTGTATTCGTAATTAAATAACTATATATTTAAAAAGGTAAATCTTCAATAAAATATAAACAAATAGACCAATCCCAAGAGAAAAAACAAACTGAAAAAGTAAAGGATACTGCAAAAAAACTTTAAAATATGTACTAACACAATTAAGAGTCTATATTCCCATAATGAAAGTGAATTTTTTTTATTAAAAACTTCGTCAACAAGATCAGAACTTTTTTTTACACCAACAGCTAGTCCCAAGAATAGGCATAGTAAAAGGATTATATATGAAAGAAGATTCATTTCTTCTTTATGTTTGATATCTTTATAATGTTCAATGCAGCTCGTTAATAATTTAGTCAGGTCAATGCTTGAAGCCAACAGCAAACATTCGTCTTTGGCTTCATTTAGTTGATTTTTGAAATGAGAATCCTCTTTAACTATTCTAATTATTGAATAATTCCCTGAAAAACAAAAAGCACCGAATCCCGTAATGAACACCATTCTCAAAATGATTGATTTTAACCATTGCATTTTATTGAAAGCTCTTGGATCTGTCTCAATAGTAGGAGGCAACTCATTGGTAGGAGGCAACTCATTGGTAGGAGGCAACTCATTGGTAGGAGGCAACTCATTGGAAGGCTGTAACTCATTAGTAAGAGGTAAGTCATTAGGTAACTCATAAGTAGGCGGTAACTCATTAGTAGGAGTTAAGTCATTAGGTAACTCATAAGTAGGCGGTAACTCATTAGTAGGAGGTAACTCAATAGTAGGAGGTAACTCATTAGTAGGAGGTAACTCATTAGTAGGAGGTAACTCTTTAGGGTCATTTGAAACCCCTTCACCTTTTTCAAGGTCAATTGCATTGGAATACTCGTCACTAGAATTTATTGTAGACATTTTCAATATAAGGGCGGCTTATAAATAATATTTGTGTTTTCGATACTATGACTAAATCAAATAAAATAAATCTTCCTCAACAATGTACTTCACAATAATATAAATGATTAACCAAGAAGATGATTATTTTATAAATTTGGAGGAAGAAATTGATTTTTGCAAATAAATAGTCAAAAAATTAAATAATAGGAAATAATATATGAGTTTTTGCGGTTACATTTGTGAATGGAAGAAATCAGTCGCAAAATAACTATTTTTGTGGGTTGAGAAAATCATATTATATCACTGTTTATAAATTATTATGAGGAACCTTTATTTGTTTAGGTCAGACTTACTGAAACTAATTTAGCTACAATAAGTAACACTTCGCTTGTTCACTGGATGAATTAAGACAATTGAATTCAGGATATTGAATTAAATTCATAAATGATATATGATATGAATTATATGTATTCGTAATTAAATAACTATTCAAGAAGGTTAAGCTTATATAAAATAAACAAATAAGCCAAGTCCAAAACAAGATGTAAACTAATGAGAAAAACAAGAACGCAAAACAGTAATAAAATATATCCCAACACAATTAAGAGACTATATTCCCATGATGAAATTGACTCTTGTGACAATTTTTTATCAACAATTTCTTGAAGAAAATCAATACTTTTTTTTACACCAACAGACAGTCCCAAAAATCGGCATATAATAATGATTATACATGAATACAAATTCATATCTTGTTCATGTTGGATTAATTCTAAACGTTCAGTGCAGATCGTCGATAATTTAGGCAGGTTAATGCTTGAAGCATACAGAAAACATTCATTGGATTCATTTAGTTGATTTTTGAGATAAGAATTCTCTTCAACGAATCTATGAAGTAATTCCCTCATTGCGAACCAAAAACCACCGAATCCCGCAATCAGGATAGAAATTCTGAAAATGATTGATTTTAACCATTGCATTTTATTGAAAGCTCTTGCATCTGTTTCATTAGTAGGAGGTAACTCATAAGTAGGCGGTAAGTCATTAGTAGGAGGTAAGTCATTAGGTAACTCATAAGTAGGCGGTAACTCAATAGTAGGAGGTAACTCAATAGTAGGAGGCAACTCTTTAGGGTCATTTGAAACCCCTTCACCTTTTTCAAGATCAATTGCATTGGAATACTCGTCACTAGAATTTAATGTAGACATTTTCAATATAAGGGCGGCTTTTAAATGATATTTGTGTTTTTGATACTATGACTAAAGCAAATTAAGTAAATCCTCCTGAACAAAATAATCCACAATAATATTGATTATTAATCAAGAAGATGAGTGTGATTTGGAGGAAGGAATTGATTTGTACAAATAAACAGGAAAAATTTTAAAAGTGGGAAATAATGTATTTTTGCGGTTATATTTGTGGATGTAAAAAATTAGTCGCAAAATAATTATTTTTATGGGTTGAGAAAATAATCAATTACGCTGTTTATAAATTATTATGAGACAACTTTTGGTTACAAAATTTACCACCAGTGTCATTGGTGCAATAGTTTGATTATTCAATCAAGAGAGAATCATATTCGAGTTTCAATTTACAAAGTTCCACTAGATGATTTGATTGCATTTGATTTGGAATGATTTATATTTCGCAATTAAATTTTTATAGAGTTAGATAATCTCATATATAATTATATGATCAAACCCAGAATCTTATATTGAAAAAAGAATTGAATCAAATTAATTTTCAATCAAAAATAATATCAAAAATCAACTGCAACATAAGTAATATACTTGAAAAATAAACACTATAGCAAAAAATAACCAAAATAGATAACAACACAAGTAAGAGTCCCCGTTCGCATAAAGTAAGTGACTCTTTTTTGGACTTGTATTCATTAATTAACTCACACCAGGTATTTAAACCAATATTCAGTCCCAAAAATAGGCATGGAAAAATGAATATAGATAACAAACAATTTATTTTTTGTTTATGTTTGATATCTTTTAAATTTTCAATGCAGCCTGTCGATATTTTAATCAGGATAATGCTTGAAGTATCCCGAAAACATTCGACGATGGATTCATGTCGTTGATTACGAAGATAACGAGTTTTTCTAATTCTTTTATTATCTAAATCATTTATTAATATACAAAAACTAACGAAGCCCACAACTTGGATAAAAATTTTGAAAATGATTGATTTTAACCATTTCATTTTATTGCATGGTTTTGGATCCGTCTCATTAGTAGGAGGTATTTCATAAGTAGGAGGTATTTCATAAGTAGGAGGTAACTCATTACTTAGAGGCAGCTCAATATTTGGAGTCAACATTTTAGGGTCAATTGAAGCACCTTCATCTTTTTCAAGATCAATTGCATTGGAATACTCATCATTAGGATTTGTTGTAGACATTTTCAATATAAGGGCTGCTTTTAAATAATATTTGTGTTTTTGTTAGTATGAGTATAGCAAACTAATTAAATCCTTCCCAACAATGTACTTCACAATAATATAAATGATTAATCAAGAAAATGAATCTAATTCGGAAGAAGTAATTGAATTGTACAAATAAACAGTAATCAAAAATTTTAGGAGTAGGAAATAATGCATTTTTGCGGTTACATTTGTGGATGTTAAAAATCAGTCGCAAAATAATTACATTTGTAGGTTGAGAAAATAATCGTATACGGATATATCGCTAAGACAAATTTAGAACCTTTATTAGTCTAGGCCAGACTTACTAAAATTAAATTAACTACAAGAAAAAACACTTCGCTTGTTCATTGGATGAATTAAATCAACTAAATTCAGAATATTGAATTAAATTCATTGATATATGATATGAATTATATGTATTCGTAATTAAATAACTATTTAGGCATCTCTTTAAAAAGGCTAAATAAATACTAACAATGAGCCATGTTCAAAACAACATATAAACTGGACTGAGTAGCATTAAAGCAAAAAAACAATAATATACCAAGTTCCACCAATAATAGATAAAATGCCGATGATGTAATTGGCTCTGGTGACAATTGTTTATCAGAAATTTCATTACGAAAATCAATATATTTTTTAAATCCAAAACACAGTCCCAAAAACACGCATAGTAAAAGGATTACAATGAAACCCACATTCATTACTATATTATGTTTGATATCTTCTAAATTTTCAATACAACTCGTCAATAATTCAGTCAGGTTAATGCTTGAAGTAAACAGAAAACATTCATTGGCTTCTTTTCGTTGATTTTTGAGATGAGAATTCTCTTCAATTATTCTATGAAGTAATTCATTCACTAAGAAAGAAGAACCATAAAAGCCCGCAATCAGGATAGAAATTCTGAAAATGATTGATTTTAACCATGAAATTTTGAAGAAAGCTGTTGGATCTGTCTCAATAGTGGGAAGCAACTCAATAGTAGGAGGCAACTCATTAGTAGGAGGTAACTCATAAGGTAACTCACATTTTTCAAGATCAATTGCATTGGAATACTTGTCACTAGGATTTGTTTTAGACATTTCTAAATGAGATTTGTATGAGTTTCAATTTATTCAACAATAATCTAATCTAAGGGCGGCTTTTAAATGAGGTTTGTATGAGTTTCAATTTATTCAACAATAATCTAATCTAAGGGCGGCTTTTAAATGAGATTTGTATGAGTTTCAATTTATTCAACAATAATCTAATCTAAGGGCGGCTTTTAAATGAGGTTTGTATGAGTTTCAATTTATTCAACAATAATCTAATCTAAGGGCGGCTTTTAAATGAGATTTGTATGAGTTTCAATTTATTCAACAATAATCTAATCTAAGGGCGGCTTTTAAATGATATTTGTGTTTTTGATACTATGAGTAAAACAATTGAAGTAAATCTTCCCCAACTATGTAATGCACAATAATATTAATTATCAACCAAGATGATGAATCTAATTTGGAAGAAGGAATTGATTTGTACAAATAAACAGGCAAAACTTTAAAAGTGAGAAATAATGTATTTTTGCGGTTATATTTGTGGATGTAAAAAATTAGTCGCAAAATAATTTTTTTTATAGGTTGAGAAAATAATCATATATGGATATATGGCTGATACACAAGGTGTCACTTGTCCCTCACTAATGTTTCAGATATCATCATCAACGTCAATTTATATTTCACTAGTGATTATTTTAACTTGACTGATGAATTTTAAGCACCTCGCTAACTTATTTTAGATCTTAGTATAGGGATAGTTCAATATCATATCATATATTGCCTACCTTAGCCATAATCTAACCATGCATATTCTTCACTAATCGAAAATATACAAGTATGTTGCTATTACAATGGCGTTACAAATCTCATTATCCGTGTCATTATTGCAATAGTGTGGTTATTCTATCAAGAGAGAAACATATTCGAGTTGCGTGATTACAAAGTTCATCCCCTAGATGCTGTGATTGCATTCAATTTGGAATAATTTATATTTCTCAGTTCAATTCTTATAGTGTTATATAATGTGTTATATGATTTGAAATATAAATCATAGAACGCTATTCAGTGATTGTTAATGTTGTTTCAATTATACAGATTGATATGATAAATTGAATAATTTTTTATTGGTTCGAATAAACAAATTTCTCATAAAATATCTCAAGTAAGCTAGTGTATAGTCAGGATCTAAAGACACCAAGATCACGATCACGATCACAATCATAATCATAATCATGTTTTAAATTGAAAAAACTTGCGCTAATTAAAAGATTAACCAAGACTATATCCATTAAATTCAAAATCATTACTTTTACAATAGATTTGATACAAATATCGGTTTAAACTACTTTGTAATATCATTTAACACTACAAAAAAAGACTCATACATATGGTATATAAATCTAGATCAATAGTATATCAAAACATAATGGGAAGTTTGTACATAATGATGAATATACAAAGTAGTATAATATGAAAAAGAGTAGATTAACAGTAGATTAACAGTAGAGTTACAATTGAGAGAGTAATTGAGAGGGTAAGACTAAATATTAGGGTGTAGATAAGCAGTGGCGGGGATATAAATATATAAGATTGGGGAATTAATTAACAATGAGATGTTGAGATATAGATATGTTGGTATAGATAAGAATGTACCATATTGTGATGTGAGGGGATGCACCGCCCGGCGTTACGCGGAGAGGGGGAGAAACGACAAGAAAACAACAGAAAAGAAAACGATAAAGTGATGAAGTGATAAAGTGATGAAGTGTGGATGTGGATGTGGCGAGTGAGTGCCGGGTCACACAACAAATCTCCGGGGAAGACAGAAGGGAAGAGAACAGAAAAGGAGGGGAAGGCCAATGGAGCAGTCGTGCCCCGCCAAAACAGCCAGAGAAAAAGAAATAAAAAGAAACATATATCGGGAAAACTAAAACTAAAACAAAGTAAAAAATAACAGAATAACAGTAGAATTCAACCACAAACAAGACGAATAAATACAGAAATAGAAATAGAATAGCCAATACACCAATACACCAAATCACATCCCCACAGATCAGTATAATAGTATTATGTATTGAACAATAAACAATCTACCACTATATACTAGTACTAGTATATAACATAGTATATAGTATAGTATAGTATAGTGTAGAGTATAGTGTAGTGTAGTGTAGTATATTATAGTGTAGTATATTATAGTGTAGTATGTGGTAAGATCAAACGAAAAGATCTGGGAGTGAAGGTTTAAGTGTATGATGAGTGATGAACCATCTGACACTAGCTGTACACAACATATACTAACTATACCATACTACAATATATACAACATACCATACAAGTGTATGGATAGCCATATAGTTTATCCGATGTCACACCACGGAATAGTGGTAGAATAGAAGAATTAGTAAGTAAGTTATCTCCACTTTTCACTTGTTTTTTCGTTTCACTTCCACTTTTCTGTTTTCGTTGAAAGTTTTTCCCCCATATTTTAATCATCAACTATATTATACTCTATTCTACTATATTCTACTATATTATACTCTACTATTCTATTCTATATTATACTACTGTATTCTATATACTACTACTGTATTATACTGTATTATATTATCCTGCTTTCTCATTGGTAGTATTTAGTATTATCTCCTTTCATCTGCTTATTCAATCCATCCATTAGTCCATCCATCCATATCCCATCACATACATCACCCACCAATACATATCAATACTTATCCACCTCATCCATCACATTCACCTCACTTCACATCACTTAACCTCACATCACTTGACATCTTACTCAACTTGACATTTTACTCCCTCATTTACCCATATTAGCCCATATTAGCCCATATTAGCCCGCCTCATTAACGTATACTATACAATTATACAACTAATTATACAACTATTTATACAACTATTTATACTTGCTAATAACCAGATATCCCTATATACTATCTCACTAATAATAGTATTTCATATTTAATATTTCATATTTTATATCTCAATTTAAATTTAAATTTCCCTTTACCCATTCATTTCCCCTCCAATATATTATTGCCCATCGCAACTTAAATTGCCATATATTATACTATACTATACTATACTATATCATATATCATATATCATATATCATATATCACATCACCTATATATCACCCATCGACATATCATAATATATCATCCATCGATACATCTTTCACATTTTCCTCCACTTTTCAAAATTCTCATTAAATATATATATATTATCATATGAATAATGTCGGTTAAAGTTAAAACAAATCATCAATCTGTATCTTCTACTTCAATAATATCTCCATCTTCTACAACTACATCTCCCACTTCATCAAATACATCTTCTAATGCTAATGCTAGTGGTGGTGCTAATGCTAGTGGAGCTACAGCTAGTGGTGGAGCTAGCGCTGTAGCTAACGCTAACGCTATAACCTCCACAACCCCGACCACCACCCCAAAAGACCCCTCAATCCGTCCATATAAATGTCCCATGTGTTCAAAAGCATTCCACCGATTAGAACATCAAACAAGACATATTCGAACCCATACGGGAGAAAAACCTCATAGTTGTTCATTTCCCGGATGTTTTAAAAAATTTTCAAGAAGTGATGAATTAACTAGACATAGTAGAATTCATACCAATCCAAATTCAAGAAGGAATAAAAATTTATCAAAATCTCAAGGGACAATCAATAATAATAATAATAATAATAATAATAATAATATCAGTGATCATAATAACAGTGATAATAATTGGTCGATTGATAAAAATATTGAAAAGAATGAACATGTAAATGATAAGGAAAAATTAAAATTAAAATTAAATTTATCAAATAATTCATCCAATAGTTCAAGTAATAATTCATCAAATAATTCATCCAATAGTTCAGTTTCAAATTTAATTAAATTATCAAATATAAATAATAACACTGATAACAACGATAAACATGAAACTATTAAACATGAAAATATTAATGAAAATATTAATGAAAATAAACATGAAAATAAACATGAAAATATTAAAGATATTGGTCCTATTGATAATTTAATGATTTCTCCATCTTCTTTATCACCTCCTTCAATATCTCCTCCAATTATATCATCATCTCCATCATCAAGACCTCCATTATTAAAAAAATTATCATCAACTATGAATATTGATATTTTAGCCAGTGCAGCCCTGGAAGAATTAAAAAATTTAACAAGTACAAGTACCACTACCACTACCAATACCAATACAAATGATGTGAGTGATAATGATAATAAAATAAATTCAAAATCATTACCTTCATTAACTGAATATTTTAATTCAAATCAATCAATTCCATTATCTTTACCCCAAAAATTAAAAAGACCAATAAATCCATCAACCACCACATCCAATTCACATTCACATTCATCAAATAATTTACAATATTTATCAAAAATAGCCATTGTTAATAATAATCATGGTCATAATCATAATAACAAATTACAGACCACTAAAAGTTATACAACATTATCAAGTAAACCCAATAGATTATCATCATTTCAAAGAATGACACCCATTAATCAATTTAATGAATATAAAAAAAATCATTACTTGGAAGAAGAATCAGATTTAGATTATATTAAACAAAAATTGAAAAAATCAAGACCAAATTCGCCAAATGGTGGAATAACAAGTAATAATGGAGGAGGAGCAAATAATAACACATTTACAATTCCAAATTCTCCAATTATGGGATTATCTTCAAATAATACTCCCTTGATTAGTGCTAATAATAGTTTTACAAATTTATCAAATTTTTTTATGACTCCTTCTTCATCATCAATTTCAACCAGTAGAATAACAAATGTCAATCCGACTAATACCAATACTAATGTCAATCCGACCAATTCCAATGTCAATCCGACCAATTCCAATGTCAATCCGACCAATACCAATACTAATGTCAATCCGACCAATTCCAATGTCAATCCCAATCCCAATGTCAATTCCAATGTCAATGTCAATCCCAATGTCAATAATGTGAATATCAATAATAATAATAATTTATTAAATTCATCATCATCAATAAAGATAAATTCAATAAATGATGAATTAAATCAAAATCAAAATCAAAATCAGCATGCAAATCAAAATATTAATCCACTTCCTTCATTACGTAGTTTAAAATTAGATTTACCAAAAAATTTATCAATTTCAAAATTACCTGGTAAATTAAATAATAATAATAATAATAATAATGATTTGGAAAGGGAAAGGGATAGAGATAGAGATGTTGATTTTTCAATGAATGATTGATTTATATCATTCTTGATTATTGATTATTCATTCATTGATTATTCATATTTTATTCTTGTGATTTTGAAATTGACTAGTTTGATTTTAAATTTTCATATTTCATTGTTGATTTTTCATATTTGATTATTCATAAATCATATGATACGTTTAATTGACTTATTTGATTGGTCTCGGTTTTTTAGTTTTGACTTTGACTTTGTCGTTGTCTTTGGTTTGGTTGTTTTTGTCTTTTTCTTGATGTTTTTCTTTTTCTTTTTCTTCTTGTTTGGTTTGGTTTTTTCATTCATTTATTCATGTATCATAGAATTTTTGTGTGTATTTTGTTGATTTTTTTTTTTATTCCTCTTTGTAAATTTACTTTTAATATGTATAAATTTAATAATTATAATAATAATAATAATAAAAAAATCAGGATTTATAAATATTAACGTAAATAATATCATTATCAATTTCATTCTTGTGATTGACTAATTTGATTAACTAATTTGATTAACTAATTTGATTGGTCTGGGGATTGTGCTTTTGATTTTGGTCTTGGTCTTGTCTTTGGTGTTGGTCTTGTCTTTGTATTTGGTTTGGTATAACAAATGTAACAAAACCCACTATAACATGGATGTATAATCACAGTAGTCCCTTTGAGTATAAATATATCGATACCCTAGATTAGAAGCTAATTTACTATTTATACAGTAAAACTATTTTAACCAGGAAAGACGGCACGTAGTGCGTATGTATTCAACGGGGAGTGCTTTTAAATGAATTGATTAACTTCTGACTAGTATAGCTGTGTGTTGTACGTGTGTGACTTCGGATACTAATTATTGATTAAGTGATAATAATAATAATAATAATAACTAACTTGATTGTAAAATAACTCGTCCTCCAGAATATAAGTCCTTTTATAATAATGAAATCAACCTTGAACAAGTGATTAAATGTCCACCAGCATAAATGATTAATTTCATAATTCCAATGAAAGAGTACCCAGATGACATATTACCCAGAGGTGCAAAATCGAAAAATGTTAGATTGATGATAGATCATTTACTCCATTCTTAGCTTATTCTCATAGTTCATCTGAAGTAATTACTTGACACGGTAATAAAGTCTTTCGAATACGGGGGAATTGAATCAACAACTTTTTATAATCATCAGTCAATGGATTATATTGTCTAAACTTCATTTAATTTATTGAAATTGAATCGATTTGATTTGATTTGATTTTGATTTAGTATATTATTATTATTGTATATCTGTTTTATAAAATTATGTTACTTCGACCACTTTTAATAAACATCAATGAGTAATGAGTAATGAGTAATGATTGATGATGGTGTAAATTATTAAACTAATTATATTTACATCACGAATATAACGTGATATACCTAATTGTGAAATATTCTTACCTGAATCAATCAATCAACAACAAAATAATTAGAAAGTGATTATTAGATGATGATAATAATGAAATTGACCAAATATCGAAATTACCTTATATATAATTTAACAAGAGTAAGGAAGGTGGATTTGGACGAAACCTTAATCAACATCGATAATAATGGTATATCAGTTAATATTCTCCTTAGATTTATGTATTATTATACAAATTCGTTTGATTTAGTGATATAGCTATATATATATTATCCGAATATCAAACTTCAATTCTATCACAATCATCCCTACATGAAATAATGGTTATAATACATATACCCCTAACTTATTTTTTACATTAAATTAAAGTTTTCTTTCAAAAGACAAAGAAATAAAACTTTAAATATAATAAGGGTATTACCAACGTCAAACGACGAAATATTCAAGCAATTAAAATTAACAAGTCTCGAATCATAAGTATAAAGTGTAATTTAAATTAAACATGAATTAACTATTCAAAATTTAACGTTTTACATTACATTATTTAAACTTTATTACAATACGAAAAAATTAAAAAAACAAAGGAACAACCAAAAAAAAAAAAAAAGGTTCATTTTGACATTTTGACATGTTAAGCGATAAGGAAAAATTAGATAACCCGGAAAAAAAAATATTTTAAACGATAAGGAAAAATTAATTGGTAGAATTATTTTATCATACACCAAGAAAAATGATTTGTCATATACTAAGGAAATTAAGTTTTCACCTCACATTCGAAAGTGAAGGCTTGTTCATGATCGACCGTTAAGGGACTCACTAGTTCATTGTTTGACAAAGTAATGTTTCTTATATGATACGAATGAGTTATTGTCTAGACTTATAAACGATAAATTTAATGACCTTTTTAAATTTAACTTTTTATTGTTTCAAGTTCAAAGGTTTTATCGTATTGGTAATCATGTCTTGTATACGTTTTTTATTAACTTTCTACGGGTTTTATATTTCACCCCGTTATTGTATGATTTACATTATTAATTGTAAGACTTACTATACTTATCAGAAGTTTGATTAGTTTTTAAACAGTTTCAAATTAGTCTACCAAATTGATTTTGGTTAGATTTGGAATTGAATAAATTACAATGATTAGTTGATAAGTAAGTGAAAGATGTAGTTATATTTAACACCCTTGATTATGTTCCTATAGCTATAAATCACGCTTGCTAAATATTTGATCATGTTCGTATCATTACTATTATAGAGAGATATTGATATTTGCTAAACACTATTAATAAACCTAATCATTATACTCTTGATCACTACGAAACTTAATAATCGAATAGAATTAATAGTAACGTAACTGATATACTAGAGACTTTGTTAAATCGGTTCAGTATACCCTGTTCAATATAAGGATACGAAAGTGTAATACCCTGGTTAAATATTTGTCCTAGTCACGACATCGTTATTAACCCAAACTACTGCCTATACCGTTATAGTTTATTTTGTTACAGAATATACAAAGTGACTTACAATTATATTTTTATAAAGTCATTTATTTTCTTATATGATTAACAACATAAATACATAATCATTATTTTTATTCTAATTTTTAATTAGAGTTCTAATTTATCTTTAATGTTTATTTTTTAACATCAACTCCACCAACTGCCCAAACTTCTAATTCATCTTCAAATCTATCACTAAACATTGTTTCTTCATCACCACCAGCTTCAATTCTTTCTCTTTCAACACCAGCTAATCTAACAGCAACTCTTTTAGTATAATCACCAATTGACCTAATTATAATTTTATTACCCAAAATATTATTTATTGAATCAGTTGATGAAAATTTTTCAAACCAATTATTAAAATCAATTAATTTTGAATCTTCAACTAAATTTAAAATTGCTAAATATGCTTTTTCACCAGCTAATCTAATTGGAATAATTGAATCTCTTACACATGTGAAAACATTTGGAATTAATTTATCCCAATATGGTTTAATTAATCCTTCATAATTAAATCTTGCAATGGTTCTAATTACAACTAATGATAAACGACGAGTATCATTTGAATTTGAATTTGGTTGAGTCATTAATTTTGATAATGTATCAATTAATAATTCAATTTGATTAGAATCAATTTCGAAATTTGATGATGATGTTTTTGATTCAGTAGTGGCAAATTTTCCTGAATTAACTAATAAAATTTTACCAATTGCAACGGTTGAATTATCACTTATATAATCAAATTTTGAATTTGAACAATTAATTAAAAATTCAATTATTTCATTAACTAAATTTGATTCAAAAATTTTTTCGGGTGAATCTCTTAAAAATGAATTAATTGATAAAATTGAAAATTTTAATTCTTGTAATGTTAAACTTTCAATTTCACTATTATTTTTCAATATTTTTTCATTTATAATTTTATTGGCTTCATCAATTGTTAAAATTTTTGATAATGATCCAATTAATCTAGCATATGAAATTGCTGATTTATCATCACTAACATAATTAATTTCTTCTTCAATTAAACTCATAATTGATGTTTTTGATGTTTCATTCATTACTTTACCTGATTTACTAACAACTTCTAACATAGCTTTTAACATTGACATTTTAACTCCATCATTTTCAGAATTTTTGGCTCCTGTAACTAATTCAGTAACTAATGAATCAACTCTTGGTTGAAATTCAATTAATACACCTAATGCAATAACAGCTTTTTCTCTTAAAGTTTCATTATTTGAATCTCCTAATGATCTAACAAAAGTTCTTTGTAATTGTGGAATAAATGGTCTTAAAAATTGTGGAATTTTCTTTAATAAATTAGTTAATGCAATTAAAATACCGGCTTTAATATCACTATTAACTTTTTCACCAATAACACGAATTAATGGACCAGTTATAGTAGTTGCAAATGGTTTTAATATAGTTGATGGTGTTTTATCAATTATATCAGCAATTGATAATGCCGATAATTCTTTTTGTTCATTATTACCATACATTAATCCATGTATAAAAATTGGTAATATACAATTTGGACCTTTTGGTAATTTAAATCCAGCAATTTCTTCTCCTTTAACTCCGGTTAAAATTAATGATTGTCTTGCTGGTTTAACTAATTTTTCTAATGATTCTTTTGGTTGATTTTTAACCAATGCATTTAATGCATCAAATGTTCCTTTAACAACGATTGGTGATTTATCATCAAGTGATAATATAAATTGTTGCATCATATCTTGTAAATAAATTGAATAATCTAAAGTAGTATTACTAAAGAAATTACCTAATCTTTCATAAATAACACCTCTCTTAACGGAATCTTCATGTTTAATTAATGATAATAATTGTTGCATTAATGGATGAACTCCAGAATCACTATCAATTGATAATAAAATTTTATCAAATGATGATTTAATTTCTTCTTGATCTTCTGGTGAATCATTTGATGAATCAATAACAGCTTGAACTAAAGTATTAATAATTGTTGATAAACGTTTATATAATGCATTACCTGCAACAGATGCCAAAGATGATAATGCTTTAACTTTGAATGAATCAATTGGTGGTGTTAATAACGTTGGAATTAAAATTGGGAAAATAATTTCTGATTTAGTTGCCATTATATCTTGTAATGCACTTAATGCATTTTCTGATTCAATATTTGATGATTGTAATAAGTTTAATAAATATGGTAAAATTTCATCAATAACAATATTACCAATTTCTTCTTGTAATGCTTCAAATGCTTGTGCTGATGATTCTCTAACTTTTGATGATGAATCAATAAGTGAATTACGAATAATTCTAATAAAAGTATCTTGATATTCAATTAATGCTTCAGTTGATGCTGATTTGATTAATTCAGTTAATGCAATACAAATACCTTGTTTAGTATCAGTATCACTACTAATTAAAGATTCTTCTAATGTTGGTAATAATTGTGATAATGCATTGGCTCCAACTCTACGAACCATTTCTCCTAATGTAGTTGCAGCAATTGTTCTTTGATCTTGATCAGATGATGCTAATTTTTTAACAATCATTGTTGTTAAGGTTGGTAAGATTTCTTTAACTGTCTTTGGTGTATTACCAACTAATGCTTTCCAAATGTCAACTGCTGAATTACGAACAATACCAGTAACATCTGAACGACAAATAAATAATGCCGACAAGACACGATCACGACGTTCTTGACCCAATACAGTAACAAGGGCTTTATTAATTTCACCAGTAAAATCGGCTTCTTCTTCATTAACATCGGCTTTACCAGAAATACCAGTAACTTGATATAATAAATCTCCAGTAAGTTCCAATGATGAAAGTCTAATACGATAACTTTCATCAGATAATCCTGCTTCTAATTCTGGTAATAATAAATCAACTGCCTTCTTAGCATAATTCTTAACGATTAATCTACCAGCTCTTAATGCAGTATCACGAATATCTTCATCAACATCTGCTAAACCGGCTAAAATAGGTTGAATAATTTTACTTAAATAAGGTGAGAATTGACTACCAAAACAAACTGGTAAAAATAATAATAAGGGCATAAATCCAGCACGAATATGATTACGTGATGAAATTGAATTTTTAAGGATTGTTGGTAATAATTCTTCTAATTTGTTTATACCTAAACCACTAATAACTTCTGATAATGCTTGAGCAGAACCAAGACGATCACCTGCTTTAGATTCATCTTGCAATGTATCTAATAAACGTGGAATCAAATCAGGGAATTGTTCTTCACCTAATTTTTCAACTAATGAACCTAAAGCTCTTGCAGCTGTAGATCTAGTTGATGGAACTGGATCAACCATAGCAACTTCTAATTCACTAACTAATTGATTCAAGTAAGGACGTAAATCTTTACTATCAACTAAAATAGCCATATTACCAACAATTTGACAAGCTTTCTTCTTAGTTGCAGCAGATCTATCTCTCATACCTCTATGAATAACATGAATGATAAGAGCTAATGAAGGACCATCAATATAATGAACGAATTGAGTTTTGATTAATTTATCTAATGCAGCATCGGTATATTTAGTTGGATCACCAATTGCATTAATTAAATCAGGAACGATAGCTTGAATTTCAGGATTACGAATAACTTCACCAAATCTTTTCAATGATTGATCAGCAGCTTTTCTAACTTCTTTATGAGTATCATTTAAAACACCAACAATTTCAGGAACAATTGTTGATAATGAAGAGGATAATTGAGTTGGATCTAAATAAGCCATAGAACCTAATAATTCAACTGAACCCTTTTTAGATCTCCATTGAATTTCATCTAAATTACCAATTGCAACTGGGATTAACTTCTTAACCCCATAACTAGTTGTATTTTTCATTATTTGTCTTGCTGCCATATCAGTTGCTTCTCTAACTTCAGGACTTGGATCACCTAAAGATTTCAAGATAATTGGTAAAACTTCAATAACATAAGGTTCAAAATATTTTCCTAAACTTAATGATAAACATTCAAAAGCAAATGAAACACCTTCTCTTCTATTATTGTTCTTTTTATCGTCTGCTGCGTCTGTTAAAGTTCTGATAATATCATAATCTGATAAAGATTTGATACCTGCACCTTTAACTAAACCAGCAATACCATAGGCTGCACCACGTCTTGATGCTAAATTTCTACCGTTAAATAAGGTTTCGAATAAATCATCAAAATAATTTTGTAATTTATCTTTGAAAGATTTAACTAATGGTGCAATACATTCAGAGATTGCATATTGAACGTCTTCAGATGGAGTATTTAAAGTTTTTAATAATCTATCAACAATAGAATTTAGTCTTTCATCAGAATTATCTAAATGACGACCTAAAGCACCATATAAAATAATAACACATTCTCTAATATTATCTTGTCTTTTAGTACCATTATCCTTAGCAGAAAGACAATCTTCAAAAATAGGAATCAAAGTTTCAATGTATTTTAATCCATGACTCTTAATAATTTCAATACCGGCATCTTGTAATTCTTGACGAACTAAATCTTCTTTATCACCTAATGCTTCTTCGTTAACCAAAAAGCTAAAAATTCTTTTTATTGAAGCATCAGTGGTGAAAAATGGTGATAATAATTTAATAGTTAATGCAACGGTTGACCTTTCTTCCCAAGGATCTTTTTGATCCATTGTGGATCTTATAACCAAACCATATTGATCAGTTTTCGGAGCTGGTGGATTTTCTTTATCATGATACAAAGCAACTAAACTTTCAATGGATTCATTGAAAACATTTGGATTTGATTTAGATAAAATATCAACTGAACTAACTAAAGCTTTAGCAATGGATAAACGTAATCCACTGTCTCGGTTACCAAAGAAAGATGTAATTTGTTGAGGGGAATCATCAACAATTTTGAATTGATTATCTTGCCAAATAGTAGAAGCAATTTCAGCGGCATTTGAATCATTATCATGACAAGTTATCCAAATTTCATTTGAATAAATAAAGCCATTATTAGATTCTGGATCTTTGGTTAAATCAAATTCAGAATCAATACCTTCCAAAATAGCAGTTTTAACAAAAACATTTGGAGTGATTAAACTACTAAGTAATAAATTCAAATCATCGTTTGTTATATTAACAGCAATATATTGACATAACGAAAGGAAACATTCTTTGGCTAATTTAGCTTTTGAAGGTAAATTCATTAAATGAATTAAAACATCTAAAATTTTAATTCTTGGAATTGAATCATCTTCAAAAATTTCAGCATGACTAGAAATAATTTCAATAGCTAATAATAGTTGTTCTTCTTCTGGATCTTCTTCCACAAATTCTGAAGTAACTGCTTGCTTTGAACTATTTTTAAGAGCAACTTTTTGTCCATTTTCTAAAACTTTAGTGATTAATGGTAATAAATATGATAAAGAGATTGAATCAAGAGGACTTTGATCAGATAAAATTTTAACTCTGAATAAAATTCTACCTACTAAATTAATCAAAGGTTCTTGTAAATAATTTTCACTCAATCCATTAATATTATTAATTCTTAAGATAGCAATACCAATGAAAGATTTTAATAAACCTAATCTTGAAGATATTAAATCAGATAATTTTAAGAAACTAATGATTGGTAAATCTTTAAATAATTGATAAGATATATCATTTGAAGCTAATGATAAAATTTGATTAATGGCAATAGGGAACCAAAATTTTGAACCATTTTCAATTTGAATGGCGTTTTTTGATAATTCTTGTGTAATATATAAGGAACGATTAAATTTATTAACTAATGTTTGAACATCTTTTCTTATTTCTGATTCTTTAATTAATTGTTCATTAACTAAATTTTGTTCTTCTTTAGTTAATTTTTTAGTAGCTGAAGAAGATTTTTTCTTACTAGCTAATTCTTTTTTCAAATTTTCTTCCCATTTTCTAGTTTCATTATCTTTTGAATTTGAATCGGTATTGTTCTTTTTCTTTGAATTACCTAATTCACTTAAAATATCAATAACTAATTCACCTTCTTTACCATTCCAAATATCAATTTTTTTAGAATCTAGTTTTAATAAACTTTCAATATCTAAATCATCAGTTAATAATTTTGCAATTTTTGGACCAATTATTTCGGGTTGAATAAATGCAATAACACCTAGTGATTTAATAGCGGCATTATAAATATTACCATTTATATTTCCATTACTTGAATTTTTCAAAATTTCGTTAATCATTAAATCATAATTCAGTGATACAATATTACTAATACTATTACCGTCACCACTTCTTTGAATTAAACCAACCCATTCATCCTTAACTGGAATTTGTGAATGATTTGACACGATTAATAATCTTGATAAATTTTCATGTTTTAAATTTAAATCATTACCTTGAGTTAAAATTGAAAGAATTGGTAATATTATTTTTAAATTATAATTGAATAAATCTTGATCAGTATTATTCAAATCAAGATCTATTAATAATTTATAGAGTGAATTGATAAATACATCACTGAAAGTGGAAGGATCTTTATCAAAAGCTTGTTTAATTAATTTTAAAGCATAGATTCTTTCATTATATGGAATTTTGGAAGAAATGGTAAAGTATAACCATGATAATCCATAAGCTAATTTATCATCACTATTATTCAATTGATTGATATAAGGTAAACATACTAATAAACTTCTCACACACCAGCTCAATTCAAAGTTTGATAATTTTGTTATAACTTTATTACTTAATAAAATTGAAAATTTATCACCACTATCAGTTAATGATTGAATGAAAGTTGAATTTATATCAACTGATGATTGATCCAAGATGTTTTGTTCAATTAGAACTGATGAGATTATAATGGCAACGTATGAACAAACAATACCTTTGTTAGTTATGGTAGGTAATGGAGATTGTTGACCATCATGTAAAGATTGAGTAAGGATAGGATAAATATCTTTCAATAATGATTTCGTAACATCATTTAATTCAATTGATTGAGAATAAATTATCTCACCTAATTCCAAAAACCAAACTTTCCTAAGTGATAATTTTTTATCGGATAATCCTGATTTTAATTGATTAATAATATTTGAATCAATGATGGAACCTGATGATAAAATTACAAACACATGATGAATGAATACATTAACTAAACCGGTTAATGAAGTTTCATTTTGATCTTTTGAAACGATTGGTATTAATTGGGATAAAATTTTATTGGAAATTTCAGGAATAGTAATTTTTAAAACAGATAAATTTTTAATAATTTCTAATTTGACTTCGGCACTTGAAGCAGATTTAAAATTTTTGAAAATTTCATCGATTAATTTTGAATAATTATCGATAGAAAATCCAGTTATTAAATTTTCAATAATAATAGCAAATGTTTTACTAGCACCAATTCTTACTTGAACTTTAGATGATTTTAAATTATTTAATAAATTAGTTAAAAATTTTGAATTAATCAAAAAATCAGATAAGTTAATTTGTGAAGGATTTAAATTTTGGAAAAGGGGTATGATTAAATTATCGAATGCAATTTCTGAAGATCTCATAATTGATTTTTCTAAATTTGGTAAAATTGAATTAATTAAAATATCATTATTTATATAATTTGAAACAAATGATTCACCAAAATTTTCTAAAGCATGATTATAAATTGGAGTTTTAGATAATAAGATTTGATTATTATAAAAATCAATAATTGGTTGATTATTTTGTTGTAAAAATTTATTAAAACCAGGATGAATAGGTTGTAAATCAATAATGGATTGAGATAATACGGCAATTATGTTTAGAACAAGACCTTGATTGGTATTAATTATAGGAGATTGCAAAATGGTAGATAAATACACATTAATTAATTGAGTACCTTGATCATTACCTAATAAAGTTAAACAATGAATGATTGAAAATTTAGTAGAAGATAAAATGGATTGATAAATTCTCCTTATATGTTGATTTGATTTTAATTTTGTTGTTGTAAAAATACTATTATTTAATAAAATTGATTGAGAAATAATTAAATTTGATAATAATGAAGATGAATTTTCATTTGGTGATATAATTTTTAATTCAAATCCAAGACTTAAAAATTTATTTATCCAATTTAATAATGATAAATAATCAGTTATTGCTAATGCATTATTATTAATTGAAACATTATAAATAAATTTTGTGAAAAAATTTAAATAATTATGATCAAATTTTATAAAACTTTCTAAAGTTTTCAATAATTGATTCCTTGAATTAACATCTTGATAATAATTATAAGTTTTCAATAAATTAAGTGATATTTGTATAAGGTGTTTCTTATTTTCTTCATCATCCCCAATAACAAATTTATTTGATTCTAATAAATTTGATAAACTTTTAAGGAATGAATTTCTAATTGTAGTTGATGAATCAAATATAACCACTTCATAATTTGATTTTAATTGATCCCAAGATTCATGATGAAACTCAGATGTTAATGGTTCATTAGTCATGATTGGATTGGACAAACTAGTTTATACTTTAATTCAATGGCAGTATATTATTATGGCAGTATTCCGTATAGATTTAAGTTATATATATATATATGTTATACACTTGACTAACACTTGTATAATAGCGCCCATTAGAGATTACACCACCAGAAAAGTCGTGTGAATCTTACCAAAGTGAAAAAATTTTTGTTACTTCATTTTTTTATTTTTGAGTTGTACGGGTGTATGGTTGGTGTACGGGTGTTTATTGGTGAGATGGGATGGAGGTTAACTTCCGAGAGTATATAAAGTCAATGTATACAGTATTGTTATTTTGCAGCAACTAATACAGTATATGAATAAAAGTGATTGCGCTCATTATGTTATATAACGTGACACATTTGACTGAATGATAAGGAACATTATGTTTCACTTGATTAATTACTCTAAAGAGTCTTTAACATGAGGGATAATTAAAGATAGCATAAGTTAAGATGTAATTTGCCAAAAGGTGAATAATAAAACACCACAGAGCCGACCGTTAAATCAAGTGAGTAATTTCTGGTCCATTAGAATAAGCGGGTATCTCTCGATTGGCAAGAAATTTGTAAGTTGAATACTGGTTCATGTAGTTTTGGTGAAGGATTCAATTTAAGCATATTTTAATTAAAATGATTGTAAGATGAAATGAAATGAGAGTTGTCAAACATTCATTAACTAATTGAGATTGGAAGTTGCCAACCCAATCAAGCTATGTAATATATATAGTGATTGGATTGCTTCTCATTTCATTATAGGTAATATGAACATTTTCCACTCTAGATTATGCCATGACAAGCTATCTCTTCATTCTATTACTACATAGACGTTCTCGAAAAAAAAAGGTGATTAATGACATTTCACAAGATATGCTGCCCCAATCTAAGAAGTATAAATATTCATTATTGGCTAGATTATATCGGCATTGAAGATTAATAATTTTTCTTGATTTTGAAAATTTCTATTTTAATATCCATTTTCAATACACCAAATAAATTTAAATTTATCTTTTCATATATTTCAATTATCAATTTCGATTTCGGCATTATATTCAGCTTCAAAAACAATTATATTGTAATTCGAAAATATGATTACGCTTTAGAAAAACATAAATTTATAAATCGTTAATTGTTTTTAATAATTAAACACATACATTAAATAAACATGAATAAAACGAAACTATAGTGAAAACTTAAACACAGTGAAAGAAAAGTAAACTATTTATAAGTATAAAAAAGGGAACGGAAAAAGGAAAAGGAAAAGGTAAATTTAAGAAATACATATAAATTCTCTTTTTTTTTTTTCAATAAATTTGATATTCAAAACCAGTTGACAAATTTAAATTGGAATAATAATAGGAATAATAGAAAAGTGATTGTGATAATAATAATAATAATAATAATATAATGAAAAAGATTCATGTCTCTTTTCTTTTGATTTTTCATTCTTCGTAAAATAAATAAATGATTAATTTAAAATCAAATTAATCTTTTTTTTTGTAAAATTTGTTGCATGATGGAAGGGGGAGGTGGATGAATCTTTATTGACCATGTTTAAAACAACATCTATTACCATATCTACAATTACCAAACTTTGACCAATTTGAACATGGTTTTGATCTCCATTTTGGACTTCTTTCAATAATTTTTAATTCATTTTCTCCATGAGCAAATTGACATTTATTTCCATATGGACAAATACCAATTTTAATAAAAGACTGACATAATTCTGTCTTGTATAATTGAGTGTTTACATTTAATTGTGATTGACATTGAGATTGTGATTGAGAAGAAGATGATGATGATGGTGATGAAATTGATGATGGTTTGTTTGATTGTTCAATTGGAGTTGTTGGAATTGCAATGTTCAAATCTGGTTGAACTGGCATTTGAACTTGTGCAGGAGCAACTTGTACGCGTTGTTGTTGATGTTGGTGGTGGTGGTGTTGTTGTTGTTGTTGATGATGAGTATGTTGAGCATTTTGAGCATTTTGTTGTTCAAAATAAAATAATTCCTCATTTGATTGATCAGAAAATGAAGGTGGATGATTTAATAAAATATTTTGATTATTATAATGATAATTTAATGAGGATGATGAATTATATGAAGAAGATGAATTGATATTTAATAAATTTTCTTCAGTTAATTCAGGTAATGATTGTAAATCATTGATTAATAAATTATTTGGTAATAAAGATTTAGCGTATTCAATATTTGAATAAGAATTTGATTGATAATTTGATGATGGTAAATTATTCCATAAATTTGAATTAACATTGAGTTGTTGTGGTTCTGGTTGTACATGATGAGTATCGAATTGATTACTTTGACTTTGTTGATTACTTTGATTACTTTGATATTGATGTAAAGTGGTTGATTCTTCATCATCTTTTGAAGTTGAACCCGACCATAAATCAGGTAATAAATCAACCGAATCTTTTAAATTAACATCAGAAGAAGAAGAAGTAAGTGAGTTTATACTTGACGAAAATGAACCATTTTTATTAGTATGAGCATTAGTATTATTTGATGAGATGGGATATTTTTGAGATTGATCAACCAAGGGTAAAGTTTGTAAAGGGAATTGATGGAATGTAGTCATTGTGGATATGATAAATAGGGATAGTAGTATTAGACACAGTAAATATAGTGAATCTTATATAGTATTATAAGTTCTATTGTATATTGGGTACTGAGGGGAAAGGTTTGAAAATTGTGGGTACCAAATGAGACGAGCCTGGACAATAAAGCAGACGAGCAGTGATTGACGATGATACAAAGATGTAAGTATACCAATATGATAAGTACAAGTATAGATATAAGTATAGATGTAGATGAGATGAAAACGGAGAAGGGAAAGTGTGAAAACAGAAAACAGAAAATACAAAATGGAGATATTTGCAATTATCCATCCATATATATATAGACACAGAATATTGTTGTATTTTTCAACCACACAATTATCGGTGACACAAAGTGCGAGGGTGGGTGCTACACTTAAAATTGACTTTAAAAATGCTCTCACCACTTTGTATTGCCCCAGTCTGGTTTTGCTCGTACTACACTCTACAATATACATCCCTTGACTCGGTGATTATCCACCATGTCCATTGGTTTGATACACACCACAGCAGATGGGCAAGCACAACACTGCACAAACACAAAGAAGAAACACAGTAGCCCAAACAGAAGAGACAAACAGAAGAGACAGCAGCTCAAACAGACAAAAGGGCAAATAAAACACAAGTCGAAACAGAAAAGCGAAATGCGAAGTACAAATTTCAGCCATATAATGGATAGTTCTATCATACTGTCAATTTGTCAATTTGTCAATTTGTCAATTTGTCACTTTTATCTTTTTTATCTTTTTTATCCGCATCGGATTCTGATTTATTGACATGAATCTTGAGGTACTAATAAGGTACTTTTACGTTACATGACATTATACGCTACTTCTGTTAATCCCTCTTTTTGTCTCTAGTGGATAAGACGTAAAGGCGAGGGGAATCATCTCCTCTATGTAATACAATACTACACTATGATTCGCCAAGTACACTATATGTAGTAATGATTATGATATGTGATTCATTGCTAAAATAGTATTGCCCAGTATTATATCATTCTATTATATTGTTATGAGTGTTATTGTAATACCGACTTTCGGTGAATTGATCAATTTGATCGTTTTGATAAAAATTCAAAGCCGTTTATTTTCACTATTTTTATTTTTTATTTTTTATTTTTTATTTGTTTCTTTTTTTCTTCTTTTTCTTTTCTTTTTCTTTTGGGGATAAACTTCCGCATTTCGGGTGCTTCTCCATATATTTCTTATTGGTTTAAAGCTGTCCCACCCAAATCACTAGTTGAATCACTAGTTGATTGAGTCATCCTTTGAACCACTAACCACTTCTTACACTGTATGTTCAATGATTAATAAGTATGCTAAGCTAGTCCCATTTCATTCTGTTACAATATATCCAACTAACAACAGCTAACTCTCATTTTGTGTGGTGGTGTGATTGATTGTAACATTGCCAAATCTCCTGCATATACTTCAATAGGAGCATCAGTAGATCTCAGGTGACAGCACGTGATATGCAACACGTGATATTTATTTATCGATTTATCACGTGATATGTATCACATGGAATGTGTCACATGATCTGGTTTACGGATCTGGAGGTTTTGTTTACGATTTTAAAATATATTATTATATACGCGTACACCAAACACCATCACCAAATATACTAATATTTACGTTTACTAGTTTATATTAAGTAACCGCCTATATTAATTATTACATACACGTTTATATATATTCATATTCACATTCATATTCGTACTCACTTAATAAACACCACACAAATGATACCCATATAAAATATCAAATCATGCCAATATCAAATAACCTAAAAGATCAGCTACAATGGCTAAATCAATCAAAACCTCAATTCCCCAATAAAAATATGATTTCAATATTACTACAAAAATCATCATCATCAAATTTATCAAATTCAATAATATATAACAATAATAATACAAATAGTATTGATAATATTGATACTAGATCAAATATCACTAATGAACTGAGATTATCATCATCTTCAGTTATACCGCCGGTATTGAATTCATCAACATTACTGGCGCCGCCTACTAGAAATCCACCGCTGGCTCAGACCCTGATACCGCCACTACCGCCTCCACCTCCACCTATATCATCATCATATAATAATGTATTACAACAATCAACCCAAATGAATAAACCATCAAATATTACCTCAAATAAAGTATTAACCATTGATGATGATGATGAATTTGATGATGATATAATTGATATAATAGAACCAAATAGTGTCACTAACACTAATCTAAATTTAAATTCAAGTACAAATACAAATACAAATACAAATAGAAATAACAGAAACAAATTACAATCAACTTTACCAAAATCACAATTTAACTATCCACAATCAGATAATCAATCAAATAAAAGAAAGATTGATATTGATAATAGAATAACTAAAAAACTAAAATCATCCAATGATATAAGTCATGTGAATGAATCTAATAACATCATCAATGAATCTAATGGTAATGATGATACAAATCAAACTCACCTACTTCAACAATATATCAGAATTTGTGAATTAAAAATTACATTATTAATTGATAAAAATAATATAACTGATTCAACATCAATTTCATTAGATGAAAAAAATAATTATTTTAAAAATATTTATAATCCAAGATTTGATAAAATTTGTAAAAATCAATTAAATATTAGGAAAAAATTAAATTTTATTAATAATGATAATGATAATGGTACTGGAGAATTTAATGATACCGATTTTATAAATCAATTACCTTCTTCTCCTTCAATTTCAACTCCAATTCCTCAATCAAATAAAATTTTATCAAGTAAAGCTACATCCCCAGTTTCATCAAATCAACCTCACATTCATGTCTCAACTCATCAACCTAAAAATTTTGATACAACCCACTCATCTCATATCCATAATGCAACTCATAATTCTGATCCCATTCATCATCCACAAATTCCCGATTCAACACCTTATTATCCACAAATCCCTGATTCATTACGTAATGAAGAATTTCCTCAAGATGATGATTTGGTTCAAATTTCATCTGAACCTGAACATGATATTGATGATAATGATATAAATTCAGATCCATTAAATGGAATTGATTTTAATTCTGAATTTTCTGATACTCATATTGAAGATGATGATTTAATTGAGCCACAACAACAAAATAATAATAATAATAATAATAATGATAACACTAATAATAATAACAATAACGATAATAATCTCACATCTGCTCAACTAAATATGAATCTTAATGAAGCAAGACAAATCGTACTTAATACAAAGTTAAAATCAAAATCAAATTCAAATTCAGTACAACAACAACATGGACAACATACTGATGATGATGTTGAAGATGAAATAGGTGAAGGATTCATGGATGGAATGATGACTCCAACTCAAGACAGAAATGGAGACTATAATGATTTAAGTGATTTTATTGATGATAATCATGATGATGAATCAATTGATGATACTTATAATGATATCAAAACTCAAAGATCAAACAATTTAATTAATTTGAATATGAATGGAAATGAAGGAGGTTTTATTGATAATCACGATGATAATGATAATGATAATGACGATGATGATGCTTATACTGATGAAGATGATAATGAAATTACAAGAATTTCAATTGATGAAGATGAAATTAATAATTTAAAATTATCTCAAGATGTTGCTGAAAAATATGGTATTACTTATGAAAATGAAATTCCTAAACATACCAATAATAAATCCACAAGATCAAGATCACAATCACAATCAAAAGAAAATACACCACAATCAGAATATAATTTAAATTTAAATTCAGAAGAAAAAGAATTTGAAGATACAATTGAAGAAATTGAAGGAATTGATTTTACCACTCAATTGAATCAAGAACGTGAATTAACTAACACTGATATAATTGAAATAACATCTGATGAAGATGATGATGATATTTCATCACCTCCTCCATCCAAAAAACAACAACAACAGCAACAACAACATCAATTAACAATTAATCCACCTCCTCAATTAATCACCATACCTGATTCGAATATTGATAGTGATTTCGGTGATACTGATGATGAAGAACTTATAAGTATTATTAACGATAAAATAAATCAAAAGACAACATCATCCATGTTACAACAAGATACTCAAATACCACAAGATAATTATTCAAATGAAATTTTTATCAAAGATGTTTATAGTGTTTTAAAAAATGTTTTCAAATTACCAAAATTTAGATCAAATCAATTAGATGCAATTGTTTCAAGTTTAAAAAATGAAGATGTATTTGTTTTAATGCCAACAGGTGGTGGGAAATCATTATGTTATCAATTACCTGCATTAATAAAATCAGGTTCAACTAGTGGTACAACGATTGTTATATCACCATTAATATCACTTATGCAAGATCAAGTTCAACATTTATTAGATAAAAATATTAAAGCTGGAATGATTAGTTCAAAGGGAAATAATGATGAAAAAAATTTAATTATAAAAAATTTTGAAAATGGATTATTAGATCTTGTTTATTTATCACCAGAAATGATAACTGCATCAGGTAGAATTCAAAGAATAATTGAAAAATTATTTAATAATAATCAATTAGCTAGAATTGTTGTTGATGAAGCACATTGTGTTAGTTCATGGGGTCATGATTTTAGACCTGATTATAAAGGTATGAATATTTTTAAAATTAAATATCCAAGTATACCAATTATGGCATTAACAGCAACTGCAAATGAAAAAGTTAGATTAGATATAATTCATCATTTAAAAATGAATAATCCAAAATTATTCAAACAAAGTTTCAATAGAATTAATTTAAATTATCAAGTTAAATGGAAAAATACTGGATATTTAGAATGGATTAAAAATTATATTTTAAATAAATTTAATAAAAAATCAGGTATAATTTATTGTCATTCAAAACAATCATGTGAACAAACAAGTGAAAAATTATTATCATGGGGTATAAAATCATCATTTTATCATGCTGGAATGGATCCACAAGATAGATTAAATATTCAATTACAATGGCAAAAAAATCAAATTCAAATAATTTGTGCAACAATTGCATTTGGTATGGGGATTGATAAACCTGATGTTAGGTTTGTTATACATTTATTTTTACCAAGAACTTTAGAAGGATATTATCAAGAAACTGGTAGAGCAGGTAGAGATGGATTAAAATCTGAATGTTTAATGTTTTATGGTCATAAAGATGCAAGATTTTTAACAAATATGATTTATAGAGATGAAACATTAGATCAAATTTCAAAAGAAAATCATTTAGCAAAATTAAGACAAGTTATTCAATATTGTGAAAATACAACTGATTGTAGAAGAAAACAAGTTTTACAATATTTTAATGAAAAATTTAATCCAGTTAAATGTAATAAACAATGTGATAATTGTCAAAATTATCAAAAAGTTAAAACTTTTGATAAAGATTTTACATTACATTCACAAAAAATTTTAAAATTAATAAAATCAATTGAAAGAGATAGAGTTACATTATTACATTGTCAAGATATTTATAAAGGTTCAAAAAATAACAAAATTTTAAAATTTAATCATCATTTAATTGAAGGTCATTCAATGGGTAAAGATTTAGAAAAAACTGAAGTTGAAAGATTATTTTTCCATTTATTAAGTGAAGGATATCTTATGGAATATCAAATTATGAATGGTAGTTTTGCTTCAAATTATGTTAAATTAGGTCCTCATTCAAATCAAATTTTAAATGGTAATAAAAAAATCTCATTAACAATAAGTGAACTGATTATTAATTCCAGACCAAATTCATCATCATCAACTTCAACTTCCAATGGTAAGAAAAATAATAAAATAAGTTTAAGTAATTCAACTGTAAGTGGACCAACAACAAATTTAAGTAATTTTAAATTTAGTGAATCATTTGTTAGTGCAAGAGAAGTTCATGATCAATTATATGATAATAATCAAAGAATTGAATTAACTAGCAATTATAATGGAACAGGGAACGGGATTAATTTGAATAATCAATTAAGTATTGAATATGCCTATAAAGAATTAAATAACATTAGAATTCAAAATAATAATGATGGATTATTATGCAATGATATAACATTAAAAGATATGTCAATTAAATTGCCCACTAATAAAAGAGATTTTGGTAAATTAAATAATATTTCAAAATTTGAAATTGAAAATTTCCCATTTTTTAAAAAAATTTTAATTTCATTATCTAAAGAACGGAAAAAATTATCTCAAACTCAAGGTCAAACTCAAGATCAATCAACAACAACAGTAACAACAGCAGCAACAACATCAACATCGCCTTATTTCAATAACAATCCACAGGATGAAAATATTTTAACCCAATTAAGAAATACATATTCACAAGTAACGCAAACCAAACCAATTAAACCAACCACACAAAGAAAATTTACTAAAAAACTGAATTACAAATCATTTAAAAGAGGAAGCCAAAAATCAAATCAAAGAAATGGGAATGGGAATGGGAATAATTTTTCAAAAAAAATTAATTCAACTTCATTAAATAAACCAAGAGGTTTACCATTATAATGGAAAACTTTACTATTATTTATTTATGTAAATTAATAGAAATTAGAAAAAGGGAGGATAAAATAAATTTATTATGTATATTATTATACTTGTTTATACTATTGTAAAATTGTTGCAAATCGGTGGTACAAAACGGTTACTCAATCGTGCTCACTAATTTTATTACACCTTGATATGCGTTATAAGGTGAGTATTAATGATCATGGGATTTGTGAGTGATTAGCTTATACGTAAAAGATTAATATCAGTTTATATAAATTAAATAAGTTTATAGAACACAACAATAACATATACTTTGATTCAACTTATTGGTGACTTTTCCGCATACTATCGCTGCGTTAACTTACATCAAGTGATTATTTTCTTGAATGCTATACTTACTACATAAACATAATGAAATTTTAAGACTATTTTAAAAATATGCCCACTAAATACGAGATTTTATATTGTTAAACATTAATTCATACGTTAAGTCTTCTGACCCAATCACTAAACCATATAATATGAGTACAATGCAAATGCCACTAATGAAGATTATTGAATTACCTGATGAAGTACTAATTCAAATTTTCCAAAATTTATTGCAAAAAGACGTTTTAAAAATCATGCAAACTCATAAAAGTTTTCTTTTCCCTGCAAGGATAAGATTATATGGGTACATTTTCGTAACTGATGAAAAATATGATCCTACATTAAGAAAAGTAGATTATTTTAATAATTATACATTGTTTAATAAATTTCGACTTGATCATACCATAATTTTGATTGATAGTTTCAATGATCTAATATATCATGGGAATTGTAAATATTCTAACTTGATTAAAAGAATATCACTTGGTTGTTCTCCCTGTGAATCTTCCAGTATGGACTGGGAATCAATACCTAGTCATATAAATATTGATTTTTCATCTTATGATTCATTCAGAAGGAATTTCCCCCATTTAAGAAAGGAAATGTTTCATGAGATGAGTATTCCTAAGAATCAATTATCAAAAATGGATGATGTTCCTAGAACGGTTGATGTTTTACGGATTAATACTTCCTATATTATAAATTTAAGAGAATGGATAAACGATTTCAGAGATAGATTTCGTTACTTAACTTCATTACATATACTGGGGGATTCAGCTAAATTTTTCAGATCCATGAATGATGAAAACATTTCGCTTGTATTACAAGATTTATCATTCGAATTAAGTTTTGATACGGAAGTGTATCATGATGATAGTCTTAACTTTATTCAATTAGAATCATTGAAAAGCTTATCCCTTACTATAGATCCACCTACTATGATTTCTAGATTTGAAGAAGAATCTCCTGTTTTCTTCAAATTTTTACCTCGACAATTATTAAATTTAAAACATTTAACCCTAGG
Source organism: Soucietia sequanensis (assembly GCA_030557975.1). Lineage (NCBI taxonomy): Eukaryota > Fungi > Ascomycota > Pichiomycetes > Serinales > Metschnikowiaceae > Soucietia > Soucietia sequanensis. The sequence continues at coordinate 76,301 of JANIJN010000015.1, forward strand.
GACATCTCGTAAGGGAGATTGGAAATTCGATTGGGGTTGGAGTAAATTATTGAATGAATTTTTATCAAATTTACTGCCAAATTCTTTGAAACTGTTACTGATTAATTCTTATGAAGGGATGCGTTCATGTTACAAGGGAATAAAATGTCACGTTCAATCTCTTACGAAATTCGTTTGGACAGGTTCTTGGGGATTTATGCAGTATGCTTATGAGAGTAAAGCTGATGATTTATCATACTATGAACCTCTCGCTGAAAAAATGCTTACATTGAATACAGTTCCAAAATATGTTAAAAAATGTCATTGTGATGGAGAAGTTAGGATTTACCATCGTTTATATTGGCATCAAATAATTATTGATCTTCAATTAGATTATGGAAATTGGGAAAATATTCAATTAATTAGTATAAATAGAATTCATTATTCAATTGAGAATTGTAAAGAAAACTATTTAAAAGTTAGAAGATCAATACCTATCTATCATTATTAATTAAATTGGCAGGAAGTGTTTAATAAAGGAATATAGTAGTTGATTTTGCAAAAATTTTTGAAAATGGCTTCTTTTGATGAGATTTTTTTTTAGAAAGTGAAAGTCAATACAAGAATTTAATGATACTAATGATATAGTAAATCAGAGATCAATAGATGTACTAATTTCTAGTTATTAATTGTTAGTTTATTGATTGTATCATATGTATTTATAACTGTTGATGAATGTGATAATTGAACGGTATACTCCAGCCACTTTGACCTTTCAATATGAGTTTATCAAGAATTCTTTTCGATTTTGATCTTTTGCGTTGAGTTGAGAAATAATGTGAATCATGTTTTGTTATATCATCTGGAGATGAAAATATGTGGAGATATTTCACCGAATTGTATAGTTCTCAAACGGTATATATTCCACTAATACATATATAAACTACATCCTTGAACTATATTAGGATCACCGTGTAAATGCACAGCATATTTATACATATATATCAATAGTAAGTTAAAGGGGTTTTTCAAAAAAAGATTGTTACTTTCATCTGAGTCATTATTGTATCAAATTCATAAGATGTTAATCATATTGGTAATTCAAGTTTTAATCATATTTGTAATGTATATTCAAGTGGTATAATTTTTGTAATTCAAGTATATTCAATTGATATATTTTTATAAGAGATAAAAAAAGATGCAAATAAAAATGCAGCAGAAAATTACACTCACAAAGTACAAATCAAAAATAATTAAAAAAAACCCTCTTCTTTTTTTTTAAAAATAAAGTAAAATAAAGTAAAATAAAATAAAATAAAATAAAATATAATATAATTGAAAATACTTATACATCACAATATAATAAACTTGATAAACTCCATTAGCAATTCAATTAATAACTATCCAATGTCACATCCATATCAAAGAAGATTACTCAAAGAATTTAAATCAATTAAATCATCAATTTTACCCGATATAATTTTTTTATCAAATGAAAGTAATTTAAAAAAATATGAATTTTTAATAAATATTAAGAATAATTTAATTTATTCACCTCAAGATTATTTTAAATTAAGTATAATTATAACCAATGAATATCCCACTGATTCACCCATTGTTAAATTTGTCACTACCGCCACAACATTAATCGAGGGAGATCAAGATGATGATGATGATGCTATTGAAATTAAATCAACCATTATTCCCAAGATCCCCATTCATCCACATATTTATTCAAATGGTCATATTTGTCTTAATTTATTAGGTGATGATTGGACACCGGCATGTACCATTGAAAGTATTGTAATTAGTATTCAAAGTATGTTAAATAATAATATGGTATTGGAAAGACCAAAAGATGATTTATCATATATTAATAATGCTCCAAAAAATCCAAAAAGTACTACATTTGTTTATCATGATGATACTGTTTAATCATTCGATAGGGATAGCTTCGAATGATTATACTCATAATAACCAAAATCATTCGATAGCGATAGCTTTGAATGATGATAATACTCATACTCATAATAACCAAAATCATTCGATGGCGATACCCATAACAACCAGAATCATTCGATAGCGATAGCTTCGAATGATGATAATACTCATACTAATAACAACCAGAATAATTCGATAGCGATAGCTTCGAATGATTATACCATAACAACCAGAATAATTCGATGGCGATATCTTCGAATGATTATACCCATAACAACCAAAATAATTCGATAGCGATAGCTTCGAATGATTATACCCATAACAACCAGAATCATTCGATGGCGATACCTTCGAATGATGATAATACTCATACTCATAATAACAAGAATAATTCGATGGCGATACCCATAACAACCAGAATCATTCGATAGCGATAGCTTTGAATGATGATAATACTCATACTCATAATAACCAAAATCATTCGATAGCGATAGCTTCGAATGATGATAAGAATACTCATAATAATGATAACCATAATCATTCGATAGCGATGATAATAACACTCATGATGATGATGCTTCGAATGATGATACTCATAATAACAAGAATAATTCGATAGCGATAGCTTCGAATGATGATAATAATACTCATACTCATAATAACCAGAATCATTTGATAGCGATACCCATAACAACCAAAATCATTCGATAGCGATAGCTTCGAATGATGATAATAATACTCATACTCATAATAACCAGAATCATTCGATAGCGATACCCATAACAACCAAAATCATTCGATAGCGATAGCTTCGAATGATGATAAGAATACTCATAATAATGATAACCATAATCATTCGATAGCGATGATAATAATAATTTGATAGTGGTATCTTCGAATGACGATACTCATTATAATGATAGCAATAATAGTATAATCATGGAACCACGGAATTATCATTTAACCATGGAATAACTTTTGATTATCATGAATATAATGTTTGATAAATTAAAATGAGGAATAATTACGGGGGTAATAACAATAACAATCATGAGAGGTGAGTATCATATAACAATTGTATAATCAGGAATAATGGAATAACCATATAACCATATAATCATGATATATCATGGAATAGACAACTTTCATTTATGATGATATATATGATAATATTTAATTAGTAATATAATTGAGTGAGATTATATAAATTAACTTTATGAAATACATTTATCAACTAGATATTATAAAGATAATTAAATTTACGATGAATTAAAATAAACGAAGGTTATTGAGATTAAATAATGAAGATCGAGATAAATCATATATGAATTGATATTGAGTTAAATCACATAATGAACATATTGAAATTACGAATGATGTATTGTATAATGAAGATTGATATTACGAATGATGTATTGTATATATTGTTGATATATTATAATATAACTACAGGTATTATTGATTATAAATAATAACATACTCATACTATGAGTCTACAAATACAAATAACATAAAGATTGATATATGAAGTTTGTTAGTAATGATTGAGTGGGTAAGGGTGTTTGACATTGAGTATTTGATAGAGTAAGTAGTTTACACTAGGTTGTATTAATATATTTATGTATTCGTATAACAAATAAAGGTTGATTCATAAATTTATATAGGTGTAGTACATACTGTGATATACTATATGTGCCATGTGATATATGTCATGTGATATATGTCATGTGATATATGTCATGTGATATGTCATGTGATATGTCATGTGATGTCACATGCTCCTGGTCACATGACACAATGACGTAGAAGAGGGGCATAAGCGTAGAAGAAGAAAGGTAATCCATCAACGGCATTGTAAATGGAATTGTAATTGTAAATGGAATTGTAAATGTAAGTAGAAGAGGGGTGAGACATGATTTGGTGACACAAACACAACAGAGAAAAACAACAAATAACAGAACAAGAGGGGAATCGGAGATCACTCAACAATACACACTGATAGGGTCATCCCCGCAAGCGCATACCATCACCTGATACCATATACTACTAGATACTACTAGATACTAGATACTATACTATATACTATGCTAGATACTAGATACTAGATACTACTTTGGATACACTGGAATAGAGTAGAGTATAATATAGTATAATATAGTATAATATAGTATAGTATGGTATGGTATGGTATAATATAGTATAGTGTGATAGTCCGATGTGGTGAGTGGTGTTGTGGCTGTGTGCAGGATATACTCTTATGGCGGTACACCCACTCTCTTCTGTGCAGGACACACACCCTCCCCTCTCCCCTCTTTATCTATTCTATAACATGTAATGCCCATCTTTATCTAATACATTCTATTATATTATATTATTATATTATTGACTTATATTATATTATTATATTATTGATTTCTTTTTCTTTTTCTTTTGATTCTTTATTTTATTTTATTCTTCAATTTATTTTATTCTTTAATTTATTTATTTATTATTTACTGAAATATTCCATGTGTCCCGATTCACTACTTTATATCATGTACTAATATATACTACTTACAACATCTACTACACTATACTCATACTAATACACTAATACATCTACTACACTCACCACACCATGTTAGACAATTCTAATCTACCCAGTACCAATGATACTTCTGTCTCATCTACATCGTCTACATCAACATCAACTACATCAACATCATCATCATCAACATCATCATCAACATCATCATCAACATCATCAACTACTGAATCCACCACATCCCCGACCACCACCCCAACTTCCTTCCAATCTTCAATAGAACAAGCTTGTGATTCATGTCGTAAACGAAAATTAAAATGTCTGAAACAATTACCTCGTTGTGAAAAATGTATTCAACATAATTGGTGTTGTTCTTATAGTCCAAGAACAATTAGATCTCCATTAACAAGAGCTCATTTAACCAATGTTGAATTTGAAAATAAACAATTAATTAAATTATTAGAATTTTTATTACCTCATCAAATATTAAATAATTTTTCAATTAATGATTTATTAAATGATTGTAATTATGAAAATGTATTAACCAGTCATAGAGATATTCTAAGGGATGTTCAAATTGATATAAAAAAGATAAAGAAAAATGACAAGAAAAAGGAAAAGGAAAACATTGAAAATGATAAACAGAAAGATGAATTAACTGATCATGATAATTTAAATGAATTAACTGATCATGATAATTTAAATCAATTAACTGATCATGATAATTTAAATCAATTTAATGAAATGTCATTATCTTCATCAATATCAAATGATTCAACAAATGATTCAAATGATTTAAATTCATCAACAAATACATCAACAACGAATGAACCAATAAATGAATCAACAAAAACTTTAGTTAATGAATCAACCCATGAATCAACTTCAGTTCATGAACCAACCCATGAATCAATAAGTGAAAGTGAAAATGAAATTGATCACGATCACGATCACGATCACGATCACGATCTCAAATCAATTAAAAAAGAATATCAATCAAATTTTAATTCAATTTCAAATTCAATTATTCATTCTCCAAATATTTCAATTTTTTCAAATGATGATGATATTGATTCAATTGATAATAATGGTAATGGTAATTTTTTTAAAACAACTACAAATTTATCAATTATTTCAAATAAAAATAATCATCAATCCACTAATATCAATTCCACAAATTTCAATATTAATTCAAATTCCAATATCAACATGAATACCACTAATTCTAATACTACTAATATTAATAATTATATAAATAAAATAGATCCGTACACCAACACCCCAATTAATGATAATGATGAATTTGAATATGAATATAAACATAAACAAAATAAACAAGATTACGATAATAATGGTATGGGTTTAGGATATGATAATGGTTTAGGATATGATAAAATTAAAATAAAACAAGAAATTATTGATGATTTTTTACTTAATAATATCCCCATTAAAAAATCAACCAAAATTAAAAAATCAACCAAAATTGATCAATTAAATTATCAACCACAATATCAACAATATCAAAGTCAGGGTCAAGGACAGGCACAGGGTCAAGGTCAAGGTCAAGGTCAAGGACAAGGTCAAGGAGAACAGACATATATTAATTCCAATGGAATAGATATGAATGGAGATAATTGTGATCATTTAATATTAAATTATGATATTTATGGAAATGGCAATACAAAATTAGCCAATACGAATGGAACTGAAACTGAAACTGCGACTGAAACTGGGAATGGAACTGGACAAATAAATTCAAATTCAATTACGAGTCCATCATCATTATTATCATTAAATTCATTTAATTATGATTATGAATTTGATAATATGAATTCAAATATAAATGAAGTTGATGAACCCATTGATCAAGTTGGTAATGATGAAAATTATTTTAAATTTAATAATTTTAAAAAACAGAAAATATCAAATGCGAATGGGAATGCGAATGATCAATCAATTGATGAAATTATATTAAGTGGTAAGGTTAATGGAAATAAACAATTAATGAATGGTAGGATGAATGGAACTGGATCAGGGAATGAAAAAGAATTAAATAATTATAATTTAATATTTAATGAAGTTATTAATAATTATGATTCACTTACAAATATGAAATAAATGATGTGAAATTTTTTTACAATTTTAATATGCCATTTAATTTGTTTAAATTTTCCTCAATTTATGATATCCATTATGTTTCCTTCTTCATTCTTTTAATTCTTCTATATATTCATATGATGTTTGTTTTAAATATTACTTTATGAATTTATTCATTTCCCATTTCCCATTTCCCATTTCCCAATTTTCAATTTTCCTTTTTTAAATTCAATTTTTGATTAAATTATAACCTTGTTTAAGATTTATTGATTGATTGTTTGATTCATTTCCATAAAGTTATATTAACTAATTATACAATTCATTTTCATGAAGTTATGTTCATTGAATTATTGATCAATTTCAGTGTTGTTCATTGAATTCCTGATCACTTCCAAAGAGTGTTCATTGAATTCCTCATCATTTCCAGAGTTGTTCATTGAATTTCTGATCACTTCCAAAGAGTGTTCATTAAATTATTGATCACTTCCAAAGAGTGTTCATTGAATTTCTGATCACTTCCATAATGTGGTTTATTAAATTATTGATCACTTCCAAAGAGTGTTCATTGAATGATCAATTTCAGAGTTGTTCATTGAATTATTGATCACTTCCAAAGTTGCTCATTGAATTCCTGATCAATTTCAGAGTTGTTCATTGAATTCCTGATCAATTTCAGAGTTGTTCATTGAATTATTGATCACTTCCAAAGAGTGTTCATTGAATGATCAATTTCAGAGTTGTCTTGATTAAAGTTCTGTTTACTTCCAAAGAGTGTTCACTCGATTCTGATCACTTCCAAAGTTGCTCATCGGATTCTTTACTTTCATAAACGTGTGTTGATTTAATTCCCAATTCAAATGGTATTCATCCTTCCTTTAAAATTACTATCAATTATAAACAACAACATTAACAACATCAATAAAAATAAATTTTTGTATATCAATAAAACTTTATAAATTCATTTTCAATCTTTTATCTCATATTTCAATGATTAATTATGACTTGACTTAAATTATCTTTCTCGTGATTTTATTCCCTTGCCTTTATGTTCTTATGTTTTCATTAAATTTCCTTATAAATAAAAATTCCCCAATTACACATTTTGAAAATATCCATTTTCCTTTCCAGTGTGTGATTTACTATTCCCCAATTATATTCGTGACTTACCTTCCCCAATTATATTCGTGACTTACCTTCCCCAATTATATTCGTGACTTACCTTCCCCAATTATATTCGTGACTTACTTCCCCAATTATATATTCAGTGATATTCCTTCTTCCTCTTTCACATTTTCTTCAACCTTAACTTTAACTTTACATTTTTTTTTTTCCCACTTATATCATTCTTTCATGATTTTATGTTACCCATTTATAGACGATTTCTTGTATACTTTAAAAAAAATAAATAAAAATAAATAAATTAACAATTGTGAAACAGTATTTTAAATGAATTAATCATTCTTATATATATAATCAAATATGAAGCAATATTTTATATGACTTAATCATTAATATTCTTAGGGAAATAAAAAAATGAAACAAAACTTTAATCAATTTCATCATATGATGAATTGCTTAATCGCATGTTGGGATTAGTCATACATTCAGACGATATTCAGGCGGATCGAAAAACTTGACAGTGAAAAAGACGGGTGGGGGTGACTCTATTATAGTACACTAATTTTAGTATTGTAATTTATTATAAACGGCTGAGTTTTATTGTCGTATTGATGTGATTCCCCTCTTTTGTCTCATATGATGAAATACATATACAACTAAATGAGTCAAAGATAAAGCAATTAATCAAAGATAAACAATGAAATACTGTTCTTTTTTTTTTCAATTGAATTGATTGTTCGCTTGTTATTCATCCGATTTGTTCATTCATAAATTATATTTGTTATATGGTTTTATCTCTGACTCATCTTGTCACAAGTTTATTCAATTTAAATGGATACAGCAATTTTATGCCGGTGGATATTGACAAATTTAGGTAACACTCTAGTAAGTTAAGTTACTTATTGTTTTGTTAGTGTTGTATCTATTATCAATTGATAAGTGTTATATATCAATTGGGTGCAAATTAAGTAAAAAGTAAAAAGTAAAAATAAAAATAAATTTCTTTTTTCCTAAATTTGAGTGTGACCGAATTTCGGATGATTGAAAGTGTGTCATTACCAATAAAGATCAACCCCCATAAAATCTAAATCAATTTGTATATGACTTTGATAAACTAATACTATTTCTTTATACTTGTTGTTGTTACCCTGGTATACTTCATATATTTATTCATATCTCACTTCTTTAATGAAGTGTGCTGATTCAATATAAACATTCATCATCTTACGTTTCCCATAATCTACAATTGTCTTTCGTTCCCGTCTTACCCCCGTCCCCCTTATATATTCATAAACAATGCCCTTCAATCATTGTATAAATGCATCATCGATGAAGAATCTTATATCTATAAGAGCAAGAAACATTACAAATAAATTAAAAAAATTATTAGAAGAATTAAGTGAAAATATTGAAAATAATTTAAATGGAAATGGAAATAATGGTGGAGGTGAAAGAATTCCAATTCCAATTAGAGTACCGGTTAATTCAAGAAATAATTTAATTAATAATAAAAATCAAAGAAGATATTATTCAACAAATTTTAATTTTAATTTTAATCGAGGTTTTAATCTCAATTGCAATACATTTAAAGGTAGAAATTTTAAATCATGTAAATTTAATTTTATTAATTCAACTAGAAATTATTCATCATCATATTTATATCAAAAATATCAATTAAATTGGTTTAAATTTTATCAAACTAATAAAAATTCAATTATTTTTAATAATTTTTCAACAAAATATCAATCTTGGTATAGATTTAAATTACATAATTTTTATAAATATCCCAGTTTAATATCAATTTTGAAAAATAATAATAATGGATTACATTTACAAGAACAAAATAACAAGAGATTAAATCAACCTTTATTAAAAAAAAATAATATTGAGAATGATAATGACAATATCAATATAAGAACCAATATTTCATTAAGTTCAAAATTTAATAATTTTTTAATTAATTTATCAAATAATAATCCACAATTAAATGAATTAAATAATTTACATGAATTTCCAAAATCTTGTTATCTTGATTTTTCAATAAATATTAATTTATTAATTCCATCATCAACTATATTAAATAAAGATATTTTAAATGAAATTTTAATTAATATTTCAAATTTTGAAAAAAAAATTAATCAAATTAAAATTGATATTAATAAATTAAGTGATTTAGGTGAATTACCAATAATTTATAAATCCAATGATAATTTAATTAGAGTTGTTTTTAAAAATTGTGATGTTAATAAATTAAATAATTTATTAATTGAAAAAAATATAACTAGTGGTGTTATAGTTGAGGATGAAGAATATCAACCAGGTTCAATTAATGAAAATGATATTTTTTATAATAATATTAATGAATTAGATATCTTGTCAAATTTAAATTCTTCAAATTCATTATCTTCATTTAATGAACATGATGAAAATTTATTATCTTCTTCAAATAGTGTCACCAGTGAAACAAGTGAAGAAAATAATGATTTTTTATATCAAAGTGATTTAAAATTAATTAATTCAAATTTAAATGTTAATTCAATTGAAAATTCAATTATTGAAAATTTAAATATTAATCAAATTAATGAAAATAATAATAATTTGGTTCATATAAATGGTAATGATTCTTATTATTCTGATGAATTTTACTGGACTTAATTATATCATTTGTACATTTATACATATTGATGATGGTCATTGAGGAATGTATGGTTTACTTTCCTGTTTCCTTTTTTTTTTGTTTGTTTTGGTTTGTTTAGTTCGTTTTTGGTGGTACTTTTTTATTTTTTATTTTTTATTTTTTTTATTTTATTTCTTGATTTACTTTCTTCTACTTTATATTACTTCATATACATATATATTCCAATTAAATTATACTTAAATTAAATTATCTTAAATTATATCCATTTGGGTTGTGAAATTTTTGATGGAATTGTAGTGTAGTCGAAAGTTGGGATTACAAAATCATATGATAATACTCTTTCGAGTAAGCGTTCTTCCATTGAAGTTTGAAATCATACCTTCTCGTTGAATAATGACGCATTATATGTCATACCTCTCACTCGTAAGTATCTCTATCAAGATAATACCACTACATCCTATTTGACATTCACTTTATGACCTCCCTCGACAACTCAAAGAGTTCGAAAACTTTCCATTGTTGGTACATTATCTTGTGACTTTATTGATTCTATGATATGCCAGTTTCAGTTTCAATCTAATTTCGAACTAAGTACGAAATATTTCTTTGACTCTTTGCAATTTGATATGTTTTTTTTACTAGAAGATCAAAAGATTTAAATGCTTTTGCTTATATTGATTGACAGTTCGATAAATATCTTCTAATTTAAAAACTCACGACTTACACATTAATAATTATATCATGGTAGAACAAGCTTGATCTTATGTAGTTATCAAAAAATTTACAACCTACTTATTTTTTTTCGCAACTTTTTGACTTTTTACTAATAAATTTTATATAATTAATCATTATAACTTCAAATCATAAAGTTTTTTATCTCAATATGTTATGTGTTGTACTATGTAATTAGTATAGACTGATTAGGATAACGCATCGTCTGCCTTTCTCACTTTTTTGACTTAAAGTAGAAAAGTTTAGTAAAAAGTTCATTAAATATTTTAGTAAAGATTTCAGCATAAGTGTGCTTTGTACATTATATATACCCGTCGAAATGTAGTTGGGTGAAAATATATACCAAAAACACATTGACAGGCTGTTTTTGTCAAAAAGATAATAGTTTCATTTGAAATTATATCAATGTTAGATAAGAGTTGAATGTTTAATGTATGAGACCATTTGTTATCTCATGTAAGGTACACTAAATCGAAAGAATATACTGGTTTTATGGTTATTTTTGATTGTTGATACAACGATCAAAAACTACATTGAGCTTTGTCAACCCTTCTACAGTCCTGTCCATTCATACACACAGTTTAATGATGTATTTCTTGTTGCAACCATATAAATGTAACACTTCTGATTTAATAGTTTTCATGGAGTCGTCGGGAAAGTACGCATTTTTATTTTTATTCTGAATTTATTTTATTTTTTTTTATTTTGATTTGGCGATCTAATTTTTTTTATTTTTTCTCTTTGTTTGATTTTATTTGTTTGTAAACAAATATAGTAATAATATATAACATCTGTCATCTTTCTTAGTAAGTTTATTTTTTATTTATTCATAATAGAAACCAATTGATCGAAGGTTGATTATTTATGACTTATTCAACTGGTAGACTCAATAATTAAGCTTCCTTACATTCCCTCGATCTAACTTGTTGTGTGATTATATATATATTTATTTGTGCGTGTTAATTTATTATGTCTACATCAAATGATGAATTTGAAGATGCAACTTCAGATCAAGAACTTCAATCATCAAATTCAAAATTGAATGTTGATAATGACGATTCATCATTATCAACATTAAATCAATCAACTTCCAATGATTTATCTAATAAATCAAAGAATTCTAAAAAAAATAAGAAAAAAAGGGATAAGAAAAAGAAGAATATAAATGAAATTGATAATGGTTTAGATAATGATAGTAAAAGTGAATTACAAGAATCTGAAAGTATACAAAATTCAGATAATCAAGATACTCCAACTCCAATAATTAAAACTAATGAAATATCAGATGATAATAATGATAATGATGAAATACCTACTGAACCAGTTAAACAATTTAATATTTCACTCAATTCACAAACTCAGGATAATGATGATGATTCAAAACCAGATTTAGAAGTCATATCTATAAAAAGTAATTCAATTCAAAACAGTCCTCAAGATGATGATAATGATAAGACAATTGTTGATGAAATAAATAATTCAACTAAGAATAGTGTTATTAGTCCTAAAATAAATTCTGATATAATTATTGATAATAATATTGATGATTCTAATAAAGGAGATTCTAATGATCCACTGGATACCGTCAAATCAAATGATAATATAATTGAAGATGATTCAATCGAAGCTAAAAACTCAAATCTTAGTTCAGCAAAATCAAACAATAATCAGGATGAATCGATTACTGGATCAGCAAAATCAACCAATAACCAAGATGAAATAATTTCTGGATCAGCACAATCAGACCATAACCAGGAAAAATTGATTCCTGGTTCAGCCCAATCAAACAACAACCAAGACAAATCGATTCCTGGATCAGCTCAATCAAACATTTACCAGGAAGTGTCGGTTCCCGGATCAGCTCAAACAAGTACAACTCAAGACAGCCCAACGAAAATCAGTAATACCAGTCCATACCAAAACTCAATTCATAGTAACGTATCATCAAAAGTTTATAGTCCAATTGGTACATCTTCAATAGATCAATCACCATCTCAATCCAAAACTTTACAAGAACCATTCATCGCAAAATCAATAAACTCAAATATTAATGATGAAATCGATGAGGGTCCTCCATTACCAAATAGAAAGTCAATCAAAGATTGTTTGAGGTTAGATCAACCAAATGCAATATTAAATACTGGCGTAGATAATAATGAATCAATGAAAAGAATGAGTCAAATATCTGAAAGTTATCATAATTCATCATCGAATTTTTTATTACAATCAAAATTTAATGAATTAAATAGAGGATTTAGTTTGAAAGATATTAAATCAAGAGAACAAATAAATTCAGGTACTGAAACGATTAAGAAAACTTTTAATGATATTAAAAATACCGTTGGTGGATTAAGTAATGAATTATTTGATTATAAAATTGATTGGGAATTTTGGACAAGAATTGTTAATGATTATGATTCAGTTATTAAAAATGAAAGTAATGAATTAAGTGAAGTTATAATGAAAGGTATACCAAAAGAATTTAGAGGTATTATTTGGCAATTAATTGCCAAATCAAAAAATTTTCAATTAGAAGAATTTTATATACAACTAAAAAATGAAACTTCAATTCATGAAAAATCTATTAAACGTGATTTAACAAGAACAAGTTTTTTCACTAATGTTGATCAAATCAAAAAAACTGATGAATTATTTAATGTTATTAAAGCTTATTCTTTATTCGATCCTGATGTGGGTTATACTCAAGGAATGATATTTATTGTTGTACCATTAATTATGAATATGAATGAATCTGAATGTTTTGGTTTATTAGTTACATTAATGAAAGATTATAAATTAAGAGAATTATTTAGTCCTGAAATGAAAGGATTACATTTATTATTATATGAATTTGATAGATTATTAGAAATTTATTCACCAAGATTATATAATCATTTGGTTAAACAAGGTATTAAATCTTCAATGTATGCATCACAATGGTTCCTTACATTTTTTGCATATAAATTCCCGCTTGATATTGTTTTAAGAATATTTGATATTATAATCACTCAAGGAATTGAATCAATTTTAAAATTTTCTGTTAATTTAATGATTAAAAATGAATCTAATTTAATTAATTTAAAATTCGATAAATTATTAGAATATTTAAAATCAAGTTTATTCAATATTTATATAAGTGATGATTTTATAAATTTTGACAATGATGGTAAAATCGTTAGTATAAATAATCCAAAAGATGGTAAGGCAAATAAAAAGGGTAATGCTGGACTTAATAGATCAGGTAGTGTTTCTAAAAGATTTTCATTGTTAGGTGGTAATAGAAATTCAGTTTATGGAGGATCAAATAATTTAAGTAAAAATAAAGATTATTATAAATTAGATCAATTGGTTTCTGATGCAATGAAAATAAATGTTATTCCATTAGATTTAAATAAATTTGAAATTGAATTTGAAAATATTTATATAAATGAAAAATCAAAGATAAAAGAAATAGAAGACTTGAGAATTCAAAATGGCAAGTTGAGATATGATATCAAATTATTAGAAACTGAATATTCTAATATCAATAGAGATCACATTGAAATTGTTCAAAATATGGTTGATATTAAAGTGATATTACCAGAAATATTAAATGACAATGAAGATTTACATAAAAGTATTGAAAAATTGAGAGTTAATATTGATGAACTACAATCAAAAATGATTAGTAGTCCAGACATTGAATCATCACCAAGTATAAATTCAAATACAAATAAATCACCAACAATTGCAATTCCTACAAAAATTGAACATGATATTCAAGAATTGTTAATTATTAACGCTCAAGAGACTGAAAAATTTGCAAACTTGGATGATGAATATCATAATTTATTATTAGAAGATGAAAAATTAACTAATGAATTGAAATTGAAAAGTACCAAAAAATGGTTTTGGAATAAGAATTAATAAATATATATACTGCCATTAAAATACGTTCATATAAGTAAGTAAACAATTTTATAAATTAAATTACCATCAATCTAATTGAATCAAAGATTGAACATTTATCTACCGTGAAAGTTCGTTTTCATTATGGCTTCAATTGTAGAATAATTGTATAGCATAGACCTTATAATCAATACTTGATCACGTGGCATGGAGCACGTGAAAGGATATAGTCACGTGTTGTTAGGGTTACGACCCTAGAAAGATTTTTTCTTTCACAGTAAATTTTTTTCAAGCACCAAAAAATTTGATGATTTTTTCCATTAGTGTCAATAATACTGCGGTAGTCAATTTTTCAATATATAGAAAAGCTACTTCTCTTATTCCTTTCTTTTCTTTTATACTGTAACTATACTAAATAATCATTAATACAAAATGGGTAGAGGTCCAAAGAAACACTTGAAGAGATTAGCAGCTCCATCCCACTGGATGTTGGATAAATTATCCGGTACTTATGCTCCAAGACCATCAGCTGGTCCACATAAATTAAGAGAATCTTTACCATTAGTTATTTTCTTAAGAAACAGACTTAAGTATGCTTTAAACGGTAGAGAAGTTAAAGCTATTCTTATGCAAGAACATGTCAAAGTTGATGGTAAAGTCAGAACTGATTCAACTTTCCCAGCTGGTTTCATGGATGTTATCACCTTAGAAGCTACCAACGAACATTTCAGATTAGTCTATGATGTTAAAGGTAGATTCGCCGTCCACAGAATTACCGCTGAAGAAGCTTCTTACAAATTAGGTAAAGTTAAGAAAGTTGCTTTAGGTAAAAGAGGTATTCCATACATTGTTACACACGATGGTAGAACTATCAGATACCCAGATCCAGCTGTCAGAGCTAACGATACCGTTAAAATTGACTTAGCTACTGGTAAAGCTACCGAATTCATCAAATTCGATGCTGGTAGATTAGTTATGGTTACCGGGGGTAGAAATTTAGGTAGAGTTGGTGTTATCACCCACAGAGAAAAACACGAAGGTGGTTTCGATTTAGTTCACATTAAAGATACTTTAGAAAACACTTTCGTTACCAGATTATCTAATGTTTTCGTCATTGGTACCGAAGCTGGTAAACCATACGTTTCATTACCAAAAGGTAAAGGTATTAAATTATCTATTTCCGAAGAACGTGACAGAAGAAGAGCTCAAAATGGTTTATAAGTTAGTTAGTATTTAATTATTTTCTTTTCATAAATTCCTAATTTGCTTGTCTTTCTTCAAAAACAAAATATAAGATAATTACATCTTTACATGTAATATAAAAAGACTTTGTTGAAATAAACATGTAGTATTCCATTAAACTTCAATTAATTATTAAATTGTGGAATGTAAATTGTAAGTATGTTTTGGTTATAAGGTGCTTATTTTTTTTAAACGCGCATATTTCGTAAAAGCGGTAAATAATAGATAACCATTTTTAAAAACGAGGTATCGCTATCGTTGCTTACTTCTTCTTATACAGTAAAGCTTCTCATAAGTTCAAGATGGTGAGCAGAAGCAGATCATTTCTTCAAAAAGCATTGTTTGTTATTCTAGTAATTGTGATTTTAATATCATTGCCTCATAGATACTACGAATACAAAGCACAAAACTCAGTAGACGATTCTATTAAAGATATTAAGTGGAACGATATAAACTTCATTCATACCACAGATACCCATGCATGGTATGCTGGACATACCAATCAAAAGCAGTATGGTGCAGACTGGGGTGACTTTATATCTTTCACTCAAAGATTAAGAGAAATTGCCGCTTCTAAAAATCAAGATTTATTAGTCGTTGATACTGGTGATAGACATGACGGTAATGGATTATCAGATATTACAGTTCCCAATGGCGAAAGATCATTGCCTATATTTATAAAAGAAACTTATGATTTGATAACTATTGGAAATCATGAACTTTATTTATGGGAAAATTCAAAACAAGAATTCGATTTAGTTGTCAAACATTATGGTTCGAATTATATTAGCTCCAATGTTGAGTTTAAATTAGACAATGGATCTTTTGTACCATTTGGCCAAAAATACAAATACTTCAAAACTGAAAATCAAGGATTCAAAGTTTTGTCATTTGCATTCTTATTTGATTTCAACAGATTTAATGATGGTACAAAGGTCAAACCTCTTGAAGATGTTATCAAAGAAGCATGGTTCTTAAATACACTTCAACAACATCCAAAAGAAGATGTTGATTTATTAGTAATTTTTGGACATATACCAATTGCTCATAACTGGAAAGAGTTATTCATTTTGCATAAATTATTAAGAATATATTATCCAACCACGAAAATTCAGTATTTCGGAGGACATAGTCATATTAGAGATTTTTCAATTTTTGATGCGAATCTGACAGGTTTACAAAGTGGTAGATTCTGTGAAACAGTTGGTTGGGTAAGTGTTGATTTAAATAATACTAGTTCTGGTGATTTGACAGCAAAAGATTCATTTTCAAGATCTTATATAGATTTCAACTTGAATTCTTTTTTACATCATACCAATACATCCGATGCTAAAGAATTTAACACTGAGATTGGCTCGAAAGTGTCAAATTTACTTCTTGAAACCCGTAAAGAATTAGGATTAGAAAGAGTGATTGGAAATGTTGAAGAGGGCAACTACTTCTTGGATTATGTTCCATTACAACATCCAAAGAACTTATTCAAATTATTGACAGACAAAGTATTACCAACTTTAAAACCAACTGCAAATAGTACAGGTTTTTCGGACGAAAGAATAATCATCATAAATACAGGATCTGTAAGATATGATTTATATAAAGGTCCTTATACAATTGATACACAATATACTATTTCACCGTTTGAGAATGAATGGGTTAAGATATCGGTTCCAAAATCTGTCGCAGTGAGAATTGCACCACTAATAAATGATGGAGACTATATATTAAAGGGGTCCAATAATAATGCGATTGATAATAGTAAATTGTTACCTTTACATCAATATTCACAAAGACTTCAAGAGGAAAAATTACAAAGTCAGCATCAAGGTCAAACTCAAAGTCAAACTCAAGATCAACGGTTGAAAAAATCATTCAAAAATCCTTTTAAAGATATATCATTTTTTACTATTTTTGATTTCTTTCTTGACAATTTCTTGGGCAATAAGAATTTATCCAAGGGTTATGTTACTCATGATGATTTTGGAGCTGATGGTGATGATACTCCTCATAAGCCAGTTATAAACTTTCCGATAACTAACGTGGTACAGTCACTTGATTTAAAGAAAGAAACTGATGATGATGCTATTGTCGATGTAGTATTTTATGGATTCATAACTCCAAATATAAAGTGGGCACTTAATAGACTTGATTATAAAGGAGATACTGCCACTGATTTTTATTCTGCAGTATATTTAGGTCAATTATTGAGTAGTTATGTGAAAAGTTATACTTTATAAAGCTCAATTTTTCATATTAAGTAAAAATGTTTGTCATACATGACTTTAAATATATTTTAGACTATATACAATAAATTAAAGTTGTATTATGCTATCACTAGGTCTGTAAGTAAATCTGTAATTAAAACTGTTGATCAGCTGACCTTCATAATTATTAATTTGATTTTCATCAACAACTAAAGATAAGTTAAATCCAAACCAAGACCCCCATATAGGTCTTGATTTATTTTGATTTTGAGGTTGATTGTTACCTATACTCATACTATTATTAATAGAATCAAGGGTTATTAAATCAGATGTTTCACCCAATCTATTTTTACCACCTTCATCAAATCTTACCTTACCTGTTAAATTTATGATAAAAGTACCGGTACCAGGTATTAAATGAGAATCAAAACTTGATAATTGATGAGTAGTTAATGGAGTTAATAACCAATTTTTTTGAAATTCTAATCTTGAATCATTTTGTGTTGGTATTAATGGTTTTCCATTTATTATAATTGCACTTGATTGTTTTAGTTGTTTAGCAAATTGAGTAGCATATGATTCGACATTTGGAAATTGTGTTGATGGTGATTGATATTGAAGATCTAATGTTGAAAATAAATTTTTCAAAAATGGTTCTATAGGTTGAGCTTTTGAGATAAAGTTATGTTAGCATTTAAAGGTCATTTTAATATTCAATTGATCCTAAATAGAATTAGTATTCTTGAAAATGTAATTACTTACTTGGGTCATGCTGTATTGGTTGCGACATAGTTTTCAAAAGTCTTTATAGATCTGTAAGGTTTGCTGCTTTGATGTCATTCAACAGTTCATGCTTTTTTTTTTTGTATCTCTCATAGTGAGAGTGTAGTTGTAGTGTATGAAAATGTACGGATGTATTGATAGTGTGGTATATCACGTGATGCGCCCGTTTAATCAGTTATGGCTTAAAGCAATATAAAGTTGCATAATTTCATGATTGCAGCAACATCTAAAAATGTCTAGTATATATATAGCTTATATCCAGTTTTTTCGTTGACCTTTCAATAATTAATTAATAAACATATTCATATATACATCTAATCTAATCTAGTGAAATATAATATAATATAATTTAATAAAATCTTAATCATGGGTAACGACAACGATCATCATCACGCAAACGACGCTAAAAATATTGCCACAGGTGTTGCTGGAGGTATTGGAGGTGGTGCAATTGGTAATGCACTTGGAATTAATGGTCAACTTGGTGGAATTGCATCTTCAGTTGTGGGGAGTGTAACTGCAAATAAAGCTGAAAATAAAGCTGAGAGTAAGGCTAAAGATTAGCCCATGAATTCTAGTTGGTCGATACAAATTCAAATAAAAAACAAACTATTTACTAAGAAAGCTAACGAAATTTTCTTATGTATTTAAACTATAAATTATACGTTAACAAATAAGATATTATAATAATGTGAATGAATGTAAGTGTTATGTGAGTGTAAAATTTATGTAAATATAATTGTAGTAGTAGTGAGTGGAGCTATTAACTCCGCCTACGTCCGGATATGAAGCTCAACCAGTTTTTTGGACCCGTACATCCATCATCTAAATAATATGCCACAATGAAATTAGCAACCTTAAACGGCCAGAGTATCATACATTTTAGTGAATATATGAAGGGTTATATTAAATTTTAGATATATATATATATGACGAAAAAGAAACGATCAAGAAATAATTTATTGTTTGCTTGGTACTATAAATTCAAATAGCAATTGAATAAAATACATATCAGATCTAATTCACAAGTAAATAAATAATGCCAGACGATACTGCTAATACTATTAAAAACATTGGAGTTTCAGTTGCGGGTTCATTAGGAGGTAATAAAGTTGCAGATAAATTACATTTAGGAAATGCCGGTCATCTTGCTTCATCAATTGGTGGATCGATTTTAGCTAACGATGCTGATCAAAAAGTAGAGCAAAAGAAAGATTAAGAAAATGTTTATCGTGGTGACTATTATGTAAAGCAAAGCAAAGCACATCAAAAATGAAAACAAAAATATATTTCTAGACGAAAGCAATATAAAGGGCTAAGCATTGACATGATTTACATAATTATGTATAATCGATACCTTATAATTTTTACACGAATTCAAATTGAGATCGAAAACATAAACACATGTTATATTATTAGATAAATATGTATATTTTAATGAAATTGAAATATACTTACTTTAATTGTAATATGAAATATTCAAATTTCATCACTGTATTGAATTACTGTTAGTGAAAGACAGTGTAATGATATTTTCAATTCCAATAGTAATGGAATTTTTTGTAGTGACAACCCAGTAAACAATATAGAGTGTTATGAAATTTTGAATCAATTTACAGGGAATAATGGATAGATACGCAAATTATCGATGGAGAACCCATCCGATAAACATAGAATCTTACAAAGGAGCTCTGATTTTATTTATTGTTCACATAAAGTATCCCCATTGAAAGGGTCCACCATTAATGACATTAGTGATATTTTAATGAATGAAATTTAGTATCGTCTAGTCTGAAGGAGGTTACTCAATACAATAACCACAACAGAGGAAAAAGAAAAAAAAAAAATAACAATCGAGTTTGAGTTCAGGTTCAAGATTGAAAGAAACAATCAGCTTGATAACAATAAAAGGGATTATTAGTATTCAATAATGAATGATAAGACGATTAGGGATACTCTTGCATTACTACATTGGTTAAATTAGATCTCTTTTTTGAACTGATCAGTTCATTACGTTACGAACAATTCGATAATTTTCTCTTTCATATTCATATTCATATTCTTGTTCTTTTTTTTTTTTTACTTTATTTTTGTTTAAACTACACTATTGATTGTCATAATTGTACATTAACGGAATACAAGAGAAATAACTCTACTCGTTTCGTTTCGATACAAGAATTTAAATTACTTAGGTTTATTTTGGTTTTGATGTGAATATAATTTTACAGTACTAAATGAAATAAAAATAGCACGAACTACGGTATCCGTAGTAAACACTAAGAATGTTAAGCAAAATTTTAATTGTACCTGGTTTGAGATGATAAGGGATCAACCAGCACCAGGATCATTGACCCATTCAACATGTATGTGATAGAACAGTGAATGTCAAAATAGTTTAAACTTGTATTCAGAGTAGTGTTGTTGTTTAATCCAGCCAGCCTGATATTTTGATCCTGCACCCTACGCACTGGTAAATAAAAACACCTCCTTATATACTAATAACCAACCTAACCAACATCATCAGCTGAGCGTAACCATTGGCCAAGTAGAACTACCATCGATGTGGTGATCACAGGATATATACTACATACTACTTGGTGTGTTGATTGTGAATACTACATGGGAAATGGTGGTATATCGTAGTATCTGCGAGTCTGACTGTTGGTCTGATTTGTGGTGGTGGGTCCAGTGAGAACTATTCCACAGACTAAACGGGCTGGTTATTGTCTGAAATCAAACAACCCACTTAAAATAGTTTAACAATTGTGATATTGTGTTCTGGTATTATGAAATAATGCATACACTCTTTCATTACCCACACACAATAGCATTACCAAAGTCAAATCGAAGTTTGCTTACCCTGTATCAATCTCCGTGTTTGTCTTGTAGAATAGTCAAAAACCCAGTATTAATAGCTGCTGCAGAAGCGTGCATGCTTCTTGAATCACAGCACTTTCATGGTGTATTGTTGGTGCATTGTATATTATTAGCATATTATGATCATATTATTAGCACTCAGTCAAAGCCAGTTTTTTATTTCATTTAGCTCTGTGATGGCTGGGAGGCTGGAATGAATTCCCGATTAAGTTTATTTCTTGCTGGATCAGGTTAATTGATTAGCCTAATCAATATGTATTCATACTACTTCTCTCAAATCAATATCTTCTTCTCTATTCTTATACATACATGATTCTATCTTTATATATATTTATATATAACTTGATCCCTTTCCAGATCACTTTCATGTAGGTTTTTTTGATTCAAGTTTGCTTCTTTCTCTTCTAATCTTTGTCGTTTCTTTGCTTTAAACTTTTGATTTCCTAGTTTACATTCGCTAAGTTTTAAAGTGTATAGTTGATCAATCTACTAAATATTATCATATTCATTCATTCATACTCATCCTAATATTTATACTCACGTTCATTAACTCAATTGATTCAATCAAATTTTACTTTCCTACAATCTAAAGCAAATAACCTTAATCACTATTTATCATTCATCGTTATTCGTTATTCGTTATTCATTTCATCCTAACTAATATTTTGTTTGTATTTACATCTTGAAATTTTCAACATTCATTTAAATTAAATTTCTTTCTTTGTATTGCATCTTTCTCACCGTCTTCAACTGAGTCAACTTGATTTTTACTACATTGGGCATTTTTTTCAATCTATTTGATTACATACGTAACCGAGAATTACTCCCCCATCCGCAATTGCCATCTTCACAACCTTCAACCTTTGCCCTCTTTACGATACGATATACACCTACCATCTCGACTGCTGGCTTGTAATCCCCAACTCAACCTGAAATCAAATCTATAATCCCACTCAATCCAGAATTCCGCACATTGTTTGCTTCGCTAAAAAGAAAAGCAAAAAAAAATAAAAAACACTCTCAAAAAATAAACCAGCAAAAAAAACACTAAGATAAAAAATATCCCTGATTTTTTCTGCTTCTAATTAATTTTCCTATTTGACACAAATTGTATTAATAGTACAATACTACGTCTATTTCCTGCTTTGGTTCGTTTGGTGGCCTTCTTTCATAGTTCACCTCAACAACTAAACGTTATTGATAACTAATTGGTACAAAAACAATCTTTCCTATTATTTTGTCCTTGATTTTTTGATTTTGTTACTTTTTTTTTTTTTTAATTTACGATATTACGTAATTATTTGCAACCGAATTCAGTACAACTTTAAAAGTATAATCGTGGTCCTTAAATAATGAGTGTATTACCAAGTAAAAATATGTTTAACAATCAGATTAGCTCATATAATCCAGGTCATATAAGATCTCGCTCTTATAATGAATTATTGAATCAATTTAAAGCTAGTATAACTTCTTCTTCCAATCCTACTAGTAAATTATCTCCTTCAATAAATACAAAATTCCCATCATCTAATGCATTACCATCTTCAAATTCAGCTTTTGCATCTTCTAATTCAAAATCTTTTTATGTGAAGAAAAGATCTTATAGTGATTTATTAAAAGATTCATCCGATAACTTATATGATGGTGTTAAAAACAAAAGGTCAAGAACTGCTCCTCCTTCTCCTCCTTCTCCACCTTTAGAATCATATAAGAACGTATCATTAAATCCTACAAATCTTGAACATACGAATGAGGATTTAACGAAACCAGAAGTTGATGTTAAAAGAGCAAGATCATTATCACCAAATAAGAAATTCTTCAATCCAATTTCTCCTTCAAATTCACCAAATTCTTCACCGGTTTCAACTCCTATAAAGCCAATAATAGATGATAAACAAGATTTTATAAATACAAACCCGGTAAATTCAAATTATACTACTTCATCATCAAACACAAACTCAAAAATTATATTACCGAGTATCGCATCTGCATTAAATTCAGCTCCATTAACACCAAAGGCTCCAATTAAATTGAAACCAATCACTCCCACAGTTTCATTAGATTATTTTGATACATATAAACCAAATGATGAAAATTGGAGATACGAATTATTATACACCATAAATAAATCTTCAAAACATTATAATTTAAATCAATATAAGTACCTCAATAATCATGCTAGTTCTAATAACAATATTAATAATAACACTTCACATGGTCATCAATATAAAAACAATAATAATAATACTAATGATACTAATAAGGATGATAAAAATTCATCTTTACCAATTAACTCGTCATCTTCTGCATATAAACCAAGTTTTGATTCAAGAATTAGCTCAAAAATTAAAAATACAACACCAAAACCAACTTTAATTCCAAAAGTTGAAAATTATTCTGAAAGAAAAATTAATTATCCATATGAATCGAATTATACTTATTTAAATAAAACCTATTTAAATGATGTTGAAAAATATCCTGAATATTTAGAATTAGCTCAATCTTTAATTCTGTTATCAAAACCTAAACAAAATTTATCACAAGAGCAATCTCATCAATCACAATCTCAACCTCAATCTCAACCTCAATCTCAACCACAACCTCAACATCAACAATATCAACAACACCAATATCAACATCAACAATATCAACAACATCAATATCATCAGCAACATTATCATCAACAACATTACCATCCGCAACAACAAAGAATTAATCAACCTTCTTCACCTCATCATCAACAATTCTCTCCTACCCTTACCAATTTTTCCAATGTTGCTCCACTTCCAATTCCAATGCCATTCATTCATTCTGCCAATCCTTCATCTGGTCCTTTACCATCATTAATGAATTCAAGAACTTCCTTTAATTCCTCTTTAACTTCTCCTTCATCATCTCGTTTACCAACTTTTCAACAACCACAGTTAGAAAATGGATATTTAAGCGTCATTGCTGAAACTCCTTCAACACCAACAAAAGAAAATAACAAAAAAATTCAACGTCAAAGTAATAATAATATGAATAATAATGTTATTCCACAAACTAAATTCATTCCTGTTACTCCACCATCAGCAAAATCAAAGTCAAGATCAGAATTATTAAAATCTCCACCAAAATCAAATATCCTTCATCATCATCATTCTCCAAGAGTTTGTATTTCATGTGGTTCAGATCAATCACCTTGTTGGAGACCATCCTGGGCCATTAAAGAAGGACAATTATGTAACTCTTGTGGCTTGAGATATAAAAAGACTTCAGCAAGATGTCTTAATAAAGATTGTAAAAAAATTCCCGCTAAAGGTGAATGGTCTTTAATGCAATCCAAAGGTAAAACTAGATTTGAAGATGGTTTCGAAGGATATAGTTGTTTGGATTGTGGTTGGAAAGTTGAAATTAAAAAATAATAAAATCATTATCATATAAATACAATCTTAATATATTTCATAAGTATTGTTTATGATAATTGATTTCATTCAAAGCAGCATTTATTTTTGCATTTTTTCCTAATGATATATATAAAAATATATTTATTCACGATGTTAACTATAAGATTTTTGAAATTTGAGTACTCTGTTGCTGATCATTTAATTCATTTGGTGAATTACTTCACTTTCTTTCGAAAATCTTCATCTGTCATTAATCATCATATTTAGCATTTACTTCCTTTATCGTGTCATTTTTTTTTTCTCTCTCATACTTTTACTTCTTTTAATTAATTCTTCTTTCAAATTTTTTATTTCTAAATATGAGCTTCTGCTCATTGTTGATTACTCTACTTTTACGTACGTGATTTCAATAATAGTTGCTAATAAACATATGATATATGACTTCGTCGAATTCCTTTGTCTTTACCAATACTAACTTTGGTAAAATCATCAATGGAAGAGCCTCTTCATTGATTTCAATACTACATCTCGATTGATAGCTACAATAGTCGGTATCAATCCTTCGTGTTTTGTGAAAGTTTTGAAAAATTACTTTTAATTGAATCTATTTAGTATACAGTCTTTATAATACAAATAATGATTAACTTACCTAATGAGAATCAAGTATAATTAATTTCATACTCTAAAACGGATGAATTTTCACCAACTCCAATGAAATGAATTTCATTATTTTCTTTGAATGATTCATCATCCGCATTTGTCAATAACGATATGCTATTTAATGGAGTAGATATTTCAGTCTTCAAATTTGCACTTAAATTATCCAACCATTTTTTCCCTTTCTTGATGAATCTATGTATTTTAAATTCATTTGATTCATCATATGTGACAATAAGTGAGGAAGATGGATCTATAATAAAATCTATGATACCAACAGTAAAATCAATGGTATGAATAGTTGAATTCTTTCTCAAATCTATTATGTCTAAGCAAGAATGCCCATCATTATCTTTAGACGATGCTAATAACCAGTAACCATTCAAAGCGAATTTTATATTGGTGACATTGTCGTATGTTGTTTTCAAGC
The DNA here is from genome assembly GCA_030557975.1 of Soucietia sequanensis. Taxonomy (NCBI): domain Eukaryota; kingdom Fungi; phylum Ascomycota; class Pichiomycetes; order Serinales; family Metschnikowiaceae; genus Soucietia; species Soucietia sequanensis. Next base: position 102,795 of record JANIJN010000015.1, read on the forward strand.
TTGAAACTAAACTTCCTGTGGTCAAATCAAATACTTGAATTTCGGAATGAGTGTTCCCAACACAAAACAAGAGCCCATCAACATGTAAATCACTTGTAGTTATATCTTTTATAGCTGACGATTGGAAAAATGTTGTACTTTCGTTATTTAAAGACCATGTTCCATCATTAGATACTAAGATGAAAAACGTATTTATTTTGGGATGTGTCAAAATTTGAACAACTTTTTCTTTATGCACATGATTTATGACTTTTTGACTATCACCAATGATGACTTCATTTTCATAGGCAATTATTGGGACGAAGTTATTTTCAAATTTAATGAAGGAAACTGCCGATACTATGCCCTTATGCGTTATCTTCTTCACATTGGTTTTGCCAGTGCTATGGAAGTCATAGACAGCTACTGCACCTGTTGGAGATCCGATGACCAATGTCTTCAATTGTGTATTGAAACTGTCAGTATTCGATTTCCTGAAAGGTTGAATATGACTTTTATCAAATTTAATTGATATCGATTGTTCAGGAGTGATTGACAATACGGGTTTTTGAGATTTATGTAATTGAAATAATTCCTCACGAGCTTCAAGAAGTTCTGCAGCTGGAATTGTAGATTCGACCGCTTGACTTGTTTTATTCTCGTTCGAGACAACTTCTTCAGCTATTGGTTCACCTTCACCAATAGAAATTGCAAGTTGTTGTAAGGCTTGTTTTGATTCGTCCCTCTCTTTAATGGCTTTTGCTGCTACTCTAACTGCAGCATCTTGATGATATAATGCAGCACTAAGCTCTTGTCTAGCTTGATGCAATTGTTTTCTTAAAGTGAATACTTCCAATGCTAGCGAGTCCCACTCATTTTGAAAAGCAGAAAGAAGCGATGGAATCGAATTGAAAGCTGAAGGCTTGGGTGGGATGAAAGATGATGCTGATGTATTGACTGGAATCAATTCATCAATCGTTAGTGATTGATCGTTAATTGGATCCTTTCCGCTTGTAGATATGTAATTAACGATTAGACTTTTTTCGAATATAGACCCACTTTTCGGAGATATCACAGGTTCCCTAGCGGGTTCACCAGAAATTGCACAAATCATCATGGCTCTCTAAAGAAAAAATATTGCCCAAGTGTATCAAAGTTGTGCAACGTCTGTTTATCATATTCATGTATATATTGCGATGCTGAAGCTTTAAAATTTTGTGGTGTCGCACTACTTTGACTGTACTATTGAGAAAGATATGAATTTTAATCTACGAAAATTTTATTAAACTATGGCACATAAAAACAAACTGACAAATGCAGCTTGAGAAAAAGGAAAGAAACTATAAAAGAATTAAAGAAATATTTGAAGATGTAAAAGACTTGAAAGTTATAATAAAAGTCAACTCTTATTCATGCTTTTCCAATTCATCGCTTTCACTTTCTTCACGATGGTGATCGTATCCCATTTCCTTGTCAGGTACAGGAGGTGGAGCAGCGACGGATCTATATCTCTTTCTACCTGTTCCAAAACAACCACAACAATGGCCTAATAAGTTGAAAACGCAAACAAGTAGAGCAGCAACAGCAGCTGACCAGGCAAATGCATAGAATTGGATGGATAAATATGATTTGATACCGTAATCACTAGTATTTTCGTTAAGTTGTTTTCTGACGTATATATAAGCACCTGTAAGAATACCAGAACCAACAATCACCAAGATGAAAATGGCGAATTCGAACAAAAAGTTCAAAAAGGAAAGACAACAGTTTTCGGGAGATAAGCAGAAGCCAAGTACTTGAATTACGATAGACAAGAAAGCTAAAACAGCTGAAGTTATAAGTAAGGCAGCACCGGCTTTCGTTAAGTTGTTGAGTAATGTCAATTGCTTTTTTAAATTACCTGGTAAATTCAAATCATCATAAGAGATATTTTCAAGTAAAACTTGAAGCTCTGATTTAACAGTATCACTTATAACTGAGCTGGAAGATGCACCGTCGATTTTGTCATTTATAGTATTGTTCAATTCGTGTTTGAATATAGTCAATGGATCAACCTTGTATCCAATTTTTGGTTTGGTACAATAAGTAATATTAACATTATTATTATCAAAGGCTTTAATGTTTTTGCCTAATGTTTTATCATAGGATTCTTTACCATTAACGTCACCTTTACAATAACCCCATAAACTGATAGTATACACATCAGCCAATCCTAAATCTGAATATGAAAATTGGTCAACAATTTGTTCAATCACTGATTCTATATCAGAACTAGTTGATGAAACAGCACCTGAAAGTAAACTTTGAGCTGAAGATGCAATGTCTGAAGCAGCAGAGGTTACATCTGACCAAATATCATCTTTTTTCTTTAAAGACGTGACATCTAAGATATCACTTCTATGTGTCGGAGTTGGGACTAATTTGACATCATCTCTTTTTTTGAAACTAGAAGTATCAAGTAGCGAAGTCAAGTTTAATTGAGTGAGGTGAACATCTAGTAAATAATTCTTAGTCAAGTATGACTCGTTTTTGTAGGAACCAACTAGCGCCCAGATGGAAAACATCATTGTCGCCAATGAAAAGAAAATTAATATTAATCTAAAAACCTTAAACATTTTTTAGTATCTAGTATAGAGGAAGCTATCTTATGATTGTTTGATTACTTGTGTATGATAAGGTAAAAGTTTTTGAATTAGATGAAAAAGTGTATTATAGGAGTATATAAGTACTATAGGCAATGAAATGAAGTATTCTTGGTTGAACCGTGGACTGCTGCTAATTATAGAGCGTAGTCACCAAAAAAATAAAATAAAATGACAGAATGAGGGCTGTAAAAGAATACAAAAAGGCTTGTGATAAGTACCGTTGCAATTTAATTTGGACTAACAACCTGAGAGTGAATTGCCTTGACTAACTTGATATCTGTCTATAGTGGAAACGTGACTAATAAGAAAAACAACCAAGGCATATTAAATGTAACTGGAATTCTTCACTTTTATATACTAAAAAATGTGCAACATGATAAAAATCAACCGATTTTGTCCCTTGATCCACTCATCCTACGACAGCATCACAAAATCAAAGCACAATGATTTCTTGATTTCCATCCTCCATCATTTATAGACGGAAGGTAAGTTTAAGTGTGGTGAGATGGCTGGTGAAAGTCCTCTACGAAATTTAAACTATGGTGGTGGCTGGCTTGTAGTTACGTGCTATAAATGCGCACTATCAATGCTGAACATATATATATATTCTAAGATAAGCTTTACAATGCGAAAAGTGTAGAGATTGGTGTAAATTTTCACAATGAATAATTGACAAAAGTTTATTCACAATGAAGGGTCTGCCTACAATGTGAAATTGATATACTCTTCATATCCATACTACAACCATATTATAACCTTGCTGTGTGAGCACAATATGAGTATTATCGAGTACAGCATTCTCGATTCAACTATTCTTTTCGAATCAAAAGTCAATGATTGTATTAATACATAATGTACACAAAATCCTATAAATGAGTCCTAATTCTACTTTCAGGTATGCAATACATAACTTTGAATGAGCATTTATTTACATGGCTGATTATGAGCTTGCACTTTTATTCCTCTAAATTATCGAAACCATCCAATAACTCTTGCTCGAGTTCATCTAAATCCACTTCTTCTTGTTCGCTTTCGACACCATTGGAATTTAAGCTTGAAGCTCCATTTGTAATGTCATCTGGTTCAATCATGTCTTTGTGTTGGTGTTCTCCTTTATTTCTCAACTCAAGATCATGGCTGCCACCGCTTTTGAGTCTTTTCAGATTGCCACTATCAGTAGTTCTTGCATTATTCTCATCCTCAAATTCTTCGTCTTCAAAATCTAGTGTTCTCTTTTTCTGATTATTGTTGGAGTAAGCATCCCTAATGAATGAGTCAAAAGACTTGCCGTTCTTACTTGAGTTCCCTGTATTTTCCTCACTTTCTTCTTCATCATCATCTAAATCGCTGCCTTCTTTATCCTCGTCATCATCATCACTGATTCCTGCCAAGAAATCATCAACTTCTTGATTAGCATTCACAAGATCATATTCTTCTAAAGAACCAACAGAATCAAGTCTTGCCCTATTGAATAGTCTTGCATCTTCCTTAGCTTTGTTGGCTTCAACAGCTTTTTGATATTTGATAAGGTCGCCATCAGCAATTTGCCAGTCTTCTTCACTGCAATCAATTAAATATGGCTCTTCATCAACTTTAGTCCAATTACTTAAACATGCAAACAACCAATCTGGATTTACTATCTTTACATTGGGTACTAATTTTTTGGCAACTCTAACTTTTAAAGTTAATCCACTTTTGAAAGCATTACCATTTGGATCACGACAAACAACATGGGTTACTTCGTCTTTATAAACTTCATTGACCACATTAACTCCAAATTGTCTACACCAAATAACGATATCAGCGGAATTTATATTAACGCCTAGCTGTAAAATACCTGAAAATAAGACGGTTATACCACGAAGACATTGATTTTTTAGTTGAGGGATTATTAAGGTCAAATCAGGTCTTGTCGGTATTTTGTGTTGCCTATATTCATCAAAACACTTATAATATTCTCGATGAATTTTAATCAAGCATTTTTTCAAAGCGTATAATTCAGTGTCATCATCATATAACAAATTATCATCTTCATCCTCTTCATCTTTCTTGTTATCTAGATCGAGCTTGCTTTCAGATGGCGAATTTTGTTTCAGAGAAGCCTCCGCTTCGTTATCATGAATTATTTTGTCCAAATTATGTTGTAGTTTTGCCAATGGTCTGTCGATTTGTTGTTGTTCTAAAGACTGGTTCCTGGTCAAGGATTGTTCCATTAGTAAGTTAGTGTTATCTTCACCGCCTCCTAATGCAAGTATTTTATCTATTGGACTTGATGCATCGTGTGTCTCTTGTGAAGATGGTGAGTTCTCTTCATCTTTATTACTATCTGTATCTTGGTCTCTATTTACATGCTCGTCATCATCAACATCATCAATGACTTCTTTTTCTTCATATTTTTCATCTTCTTCATTGTTCGCATTAAATTCTTCACCATCTTCCATTGCTTCTAATTGAGCGATTGTTTTTCTTCTCTTAGTTGGTCCCGTTATCTGACCATATTTCTTTGGTAAAAAACTTGAATTAATATCACCAATACCTACGAAGAAATCATATGGCACGACTTTGATCAAATTACTTTCCCACTGCCAAACATCACCTCTGTCATCAATGATTACAACCATAGATTGATCTACCGGAAAAAGTCTTTTTAAATTTTTATGTGTCAATGAACCACTTTCATCTCTGCTTAGTATCCTATCTCCAAAATACTTACCATCGGGATCGATGATTTTGGCGATAGCCAAGGCATAATTTCTCGTTGCCATAGTATAAATATGAAGTTCATAGGTTTTAGCTATTTTTGCTAGGAATTCTTCTAAGCCGGGTCTTAATTTCACATAGTACCAACATTTTGTAGGGGCTGGTCTTGGGCCTGTCCAATCGGGTGGTAATATTGGATCTTCTTCGAGGCAAAATGATTGAACGTCTTTCACAGCAGGATAGTTTGGATTTGATGGATCCAGCTGCCATTCACCAACAGTTGGATCAACAGTTGCGTGGATGACAGTTTGATCCAAATCAACTACTAAAATTAATTTATTTTCTTTACTTAATCTTGAGTTTGTATTTTGTTCAATTTTAGTTGCTTCATCAAGACTTATTCTTAGTCCAGTATTATCATGAGACATTGATATAGTGGCTCGGTCTTCGTAATTGTAACCAGTATAATCTTTTTCATCTTCAACGGCCTTACCGCATAAAGCACATAACCCACCATATTGAACAGCATGAGCACAAGGTTCTTTTATAGTACATAGTTCAACACCATTATGAAGAATTTCTTGATCGATTGATATACTAATGTACTGAATTTGACCCTCAATTGGACTTTCAAACGTTCCGATTCTTTCAACTCTAACTTTCGGTGGTTCTTGTTCTTTTGAATTTGGATCATCTTGGTAATCCCAATATTTATATTGAAGAAGTGTTCGATGCTTTTGGATGGAGTCCCCTTCTTTGCATAATATAGAAGATATCGTCACCGGAAATGGTACCGATTGCGGCAAAAAAATTGCAGTCACTTCAGACATCACTCGTATGTATTTTTTTTTATTTTTTTTAAAGAGTAGAGTTGAGTATTGACTAGTAGGGGAGAGGGAAAAGAATAATTCGTATGGATCTCTTTAGTCTTTATGCTTGTGTATTTAGCAAGTGTCTTTCAAAACGGATTATAATTAAGCGTTCATATATTTATACTGTATGTGATATGATATATTTCGAAATATTTTGGATACTTTGTAAAAGTCATGAAAATATCGATAAGCCGTTTTGATACTTTTTGTTTTGTTTGTTTTTCTATAAAAAGTTGGAGTGAGCGAGTTTCAACTTTTGTGGTGTCTTTGCGATGATTATATGCAGCACGTGACTGACACATTTATTGCAACATATTTACTTATACACATAGATGTTCATGAGACATCTTCGAACTCAATGTCCTCGTCTTCATCAACTGCATCTTCCAATACTTCTAGTTGGGTTTTAACGTCTACAGGTGAGTTTGGTTTCGACTTAGTTTCAGTAGTCGGTGCGCTTAATTCAACATCTTCCATATCATCAAAATCTTGAGAATCATCACTGACTTCACCATTTGTTGCTACAACTTGAGACACACCAACAGAGTTAATTCCTATTTCGTCCTGCAATGTTTCTTTTTGAACGTGAAGATCTGTCATTTGCTCTTTCGGGAAATTATTCAATGGAGTCAAAGACGTTAAATCGTCATTCGTGAAAGCAGATGGCTCCACTTCGATTGCATGCTCAGAATCTTCTTTACCCACTTCTTCATTGCCATCATCAAACTTTAGATCGTTAACAAGTTCGCTGTTGACATTATCATCATCGCTATCACTATCGTTGTCCTCCAGTATATTTTTACTATCGCCAAAGGAAAAGCCAAATTGAACACTTTCTTGCTTGTTCTCCATTTCTCGCTCTTTTCGTTCCTTCTCTTGTAATATTTTTTGAATTTTGCGTTCTTTTTTCTTCTCTGCTTTTCTAACAGCACTTATGACAGCCTTGAATTCGTTTGTTATGACATCTCGAAAATACAAGTCATCATCGGCAGTAGGGATTGATGTAGCATATGGAGAATATAACTTTTCAGCCTTGAAGAAAATATTCTCTTCGCGTAACTTTCTTTTATGGAGAATTTTTTCCTCTTGGTTTTGTTGAATTAGTTTTCGTTTTCTAGCATATTCGACAAAGTCAAAAGATTTATTATCGACTTTGGGAAGGATTTTCTCATTTTCGAGTTTCTTTTGATCTTCGAATTTAAATGCTGTATCGTCATTCAAAGTTTTCTTATCGTCGACAAGAAGTGGAGTTTCAGTATCTGTTTGATCTTTCTCAATTCCAGCATCACTCATAATACTCTCTTCATCACTTTCCAACAAATCAATATTATCCTTCGCTAGTCTTAGTTCAAACTCTTTTCGCCATGTTCTATCATCATTTGCAATCAAGTCATATAGGGAGCTGTCTGTCAATCGAGACTCTTCTACTAATTTCAATCGTATCTGTTTTGTGTCCTTTATTTGATCCATGTACTTGCTAGTATTCTGATAAGTATAATCAGGTGGGAGGTCAGGTAAATATGATGGTACGTAAACTGGTTTTCCTGATTCTTTTGGTACCAACTCGGTAATTTCATAGTGTTCATTAGTAAAGAATGGCAAAGATGGATCTTCTTCATCAAAAGCAACTGCCTCTGCATTATAACTATCAAGTAAGTGTTTGATTTGATCATTTATCTTTGAAAGACCCTTCCTATCTTCGAAAGTTTTACTTCTTTCATATTCTACGAAGATATCATTTGGTTTTAACTTTTTTGATTTTAAAGCTAGCTTAGCGTCACTCAATGATGGCTTTCTTCTCCTTTGAATTTCTGAAAACTTTTTGAGATTTCCTATTATATCATGGAAATGAATTATACTTAAGTCAGTGACTTCTTTCAAGAAGTCCTGCGTGTACAGATATCCTTTACTATTCAAGATTAAACTTATAATTTTGGAAAATTCGAAGTCGATAGATGATATGCTCAATATTGAAGGAATTGGATCGTTCACTAGGGACAAAGTCTCTGGTGATAACAGTCTTTCATATGGAGGCAATTCCTTATATACTTCACGATATGGTGATCTCTCCTGCAAGCTGTCTTTTGATTCAATATTTTTGATGTGAGACTCGAATAGTAGTTCGGGATTTGGTCTTTGTATTCCCAAATTACTGCGTGATACGTTTTCAGTGTTGTGGGACTGTATCTTTGGGTGTGACAGTGTGATGATGTCTCCCGTGGACAAATTTGGGGACTGCTTAGCTTTGTCCGAAGCTGTGATATTTTGATTTGGCTCAGATGGAATAGAGGTGATGGGCTTCGTCTCTTCGGTGGAAAAAGTTGAGTTCAAGCTTTCTTCATTCTCATCATGCCTGATCCCGTGAGGAGAATCTTTATTGATTTCTGGCTCAGCATCCAGTTTTTCACTTTTGAAATTTATATCCTTTTCTAGCTTATCGGATTCAGGAGATTTATTGACACCCGTTTTATGTGTGATGGATTCCGCTGTGAATTGTTCTGCATCCTCTACTTTTGAATCTGGTTGCCCTATCTCAGGTTTAATATTGGGTTCAGACGTCCTCGGTATATCATCGCTCTTCGTGCTTATATTATTAACTGAATTTTGCCTGCTGTCTTCAGTTTTTTCATTTATTTCAGAACCGCTCTCGTTCATTCTTCCTTTAACCACTGTGTTTCAGTTCAGCTCCAGGTTGACTTTTATAACAGCAGTAGTGTATGTGATTTTATGTGTTTGAATTGAATATGCATGAGCATATAGACTTAAATTTGAATACAGAGTTTGGAAAAGAATTGTATTTATTGTCACAATTTATTCATTATAGTAGCGATTGTATAAATTCAAAAAAAAAAAACACAACAGAAAAAGTCAAAAATTGGAAAGCTCAATTACACAAAACCATTTATTGAATATTGTTTTATTTGCCTACAAGAGAGTTTAAACTACTAAATATTAGATAATAAATACTCGACAGCACCTTGTACGCTACCCCCACTTCTTCTCAACGCAGAAACGTTAGCATCGAAGTCAAAGAATCCCATATCATTCAATTGTCCGAGTTGACTTTCGTATCTTTCTTCTGGAGGACGATTGTCAGCTGGGGCTTGCTGTTGCTGTTCACCAAATGCGCCACCAGCTCCAGCTCCAGCTCCAGCTCCAAATAATGAAAATGGATTTACAGGAGGAGCATTACCGGGGAACAAAGAAGCAAAAGGATTGGCAGCTGCTGTATTTGCATTGGCGTTGGTCTGTGTATTTTCTTCATTTGTAGAGTTTGATCCATCGTTAACAGTTGGGTTAGCACCAGGGGCTGGAAATCCATTAGAGCTTGTAGGAGCACCACCCATACCTGGAAACCCACTATTTTGACCAATATTCATCATTGACCTCATAGCTTCAGGGTTCGACATCATTTGTCTAAATAATGGACTTTGTAAAAGTTCTCTTGCTTGTGGACCCATGGCTCTCAATTGCGGAGATTGATTAATCATATAGTCTAACATTTGTGGATTTGACAACATTGAGTTCATACTCTCTTGAAACATGGGGTTGGACATCATTTGAGACATCTGTTCTGGGTCTGGCATGGCATTATTCATTCCACCATCTGGTCCAAACATTGACGCCGACGGTAATTGAGTATAACCAGCATAACGAGCACCTGTTAAGTCAGCTAATGGATTGAACGATCCTTGCCCAGCGGCGATATTTGATGGCACATTTGAAGTGTTGTTTTCATTCAAAGTAGCATTGCTTGAACCACTAGCAGCCGCTGATGAATCAGCTGGTATATTGGAGGAAGCTGGTGCCGGTTTAGGGCCTGCGCTTTTAACTAAATGGATTGTATGACCAGATTGAACTTTGTAAGTAGAAACGAGCTCGCTGTCTTTCAAAACTTTACCTGAATAGATTAATCTTTGACGGTCTGCTGGAATTGTCGATTTATCAGCAATTTCGTTCTTTAATTCTAAAACTGATATTGAGGGAGATACATTGACCTCATATTTCTTATCACCAGATAACTTGATCGTGATTGAAATGTTATCAGACATTGTTGTGAAGATAAGGACGTGGCAAATTGATGTAGTAAAATAAATACTTTAAACATGTGTTGATATCATTTAGTTGAATCCTTAATCTTCTTTGGATTTCGTGGTGGTGTACGGGCCTCGGAATCTTCTAGAAGAGAAAGCAAAGATAAACTATAAATGCGAAAAGGATTTTGCAATATATTTGATCGTATCTGAGAATATATGACTTACAGCTAAACACTGTTAATATCGATAAGAAATATCATGCGGTACTTGGTGTGAATTGTGCCTTACCAATTCAATTTAAATATAATCACATACTTGATTTTTATGTTAAAACTATGCTTCTACAGGTAGTCTCAAGCCGAAAAATAAGCTATCAAAGTTGAATGTTTCACTGTCGGATGTATCACTGTCAGTTGTATCACTAGAGGTAAGGTCTTGGAACTATATCCCTTTGTGAAATAGAGCATCAAAATCGATGTATACAGCTGTAGTTTTCATATACTGAAAGGGCGATTTAATATACGTTTCAATTACATTAGACCTATTTACCTTTTGACGAATATTTTGCGAGACATCAGCTGAAATGACACCCCTGTCGGCAGGTTTCTTGGTTTAATACTTCTCAAGCTGGTCTCTTCTGAATCTCCATAGTAATACCTCAAGTTATAAAGGCATATAGTCACAAGGTAGCCAAAGCTTTCTAGACTTATGGTACTTCTCTGAAGGAGCATTTTAGGTCTTGGTGAAACATGCTGTGTTCTACTTATGGAAGTAAATTAATGATCATAACTCGAGATTCTTTTGATAAAGTTAACTTCTCTTGTAACATCAGCACGTACGTCTTTTAAAGACCGAGGGTATAAACTTGTGTCGACTCCACCTAAAGGTTAACTCTCGAATTATCTAAGAATTATCGATGATGATTCCCTCACCTTGAAAGCTTTTTCTCCATTAACCCTGCATCTTTTCGCTTTTTCGTCATCACTAACGGATGGATAAAGGCTCGTCAATACTCTGTTGTGCTTGTTTAGTTCAGATTCGCTTGACCATGTTGATTACCATTCGTCACTGACGGTATTCTTTTCAAATCTTGCTGATAATTTTCTTCCTTGCCTCTTCAGATTTTATTCAATTATTCTCTGCTTTATGTCGTACTTCATACACGATCGTATATTCGAGAATTGCAAGTGATGATTGTTGTTGATGACATTGATGTAGTCCATATTATCGCTTCTAAGCTCCCCTTGATTATATATTGGCAGAATGTTTTTATCAATGGCCTAGCTATTTATATCAGAGACTTGAATTTCATAGTTTGATATTTCATATGGTCCCACACGTGAAAGAAAGCCTTCTATTTCCGTGGATTGTAAGCTAAAGGTATCGTTCGTAGACATTATGAGAATGAATACTGGAAAGGATTTGAAGTATCACTTGGATCCGAAAGGAATATGATATATACACACTTCCTTAATGGATTATCAGAAGCTACTTCTTTACACTCATTTCTTGTCTTGTAGCGCTTTTTGCAGCATAATAAAAAAAAAAAACGTTGTTTTAACTAAAAATCGCACCGCAGGTTAAATACATTTTCGCCTTGCTTCACCTCATTAAGTGGGAATGAGTTTGGTAGTGAGTCAACACCAATGCGAACACATATGAGGATTCGATATTCATTCAGATGTATTTCATCAGGCTTTATTGATCCATAGAAGCTTATATTATCGCTTGTGAATATTTGTCACGAGTCAAAAACTAAACATGCTTTTGATGAAAGTATCGCACACTTTTGGTTATATTGGCTTTTATGATTATAAACAGATATGAAGTTCGAGTAGTCAAACGTTATAGTGGTAGAAGATCTGAGTTTGGGTGAACCTCTTTAAAATTAATCATTCGTAGCTTGAGGAAAAGTATAGGAAAGACTCAAATCTTTAAGCTGCTCCCTATAAATAGATTGATGATAAGATACCAAAGAAAGAACTAAAAAGTCAAGGAAGCGCATGATAATTAGATCCCCGGTCGTGATTATTGTGGTTGTAGTTTATAGTGAAGACAAATACTAAGTCAATTCGTATCAGTTGTAATGTTAGTTACAAAGCTTGATGAATTATCGTATCATATTCTCGAAAACGTTCAAAGGTTGTGAAACCGCACATGTATCTTTCAATTTTGTGTCTCGCCACTATCCATATATAAAAAAACTAAAGAGTTAAGGCAGAGTAGCGTCTACAATTAGCGTCTACTATTCTCATATACCACCACGTTATATGTCATGACCTCTTACCAACCCACTCAAATTAAGGAAATTGAACAATTAGTCGATCAATGGTTGAAAATTGATGTAAACCCACAATCTAGAAATGAGATTCTTGATCTTCAAAAAAACAAAAAGTATCATATCTTAGATGAAAAGTTATCTAAACGAATCGCTTTCGGTACTGCTGGATTAAGATCATCAATGGAGTCTGGGTTTTCCCATATGAATGATGTTACAATTTTACAAGCTTCGCAAGGTTTGGTTAAATATTTGTTACGTGAAAGCAAGCAGCCATCTATTGTTATTGGTTATGATCATAGGTTTCATTCACAGAGATATGCTGAAATAACTGCCAGTGTTGCATTATCGCAAGGTTTAACAGTATACTACTTGGGTACTGGAACAAATTTATCGGATGAGTCAATAACTACATCAGAAACGAAATTAACAGACCACGACAAGCTGTATAAAGATAGACTGTATGTGCATACACCATTAGTACCATTCTCGATTGATCAATTACATGCTTCTGCAGGTGTTATGGTGACTGCTTCGCATAATCCTGCGAAAGATAATGGGTACAAAGTATATTATGGAAATGGCTGTCAAATAATACCACCTCACGATAACGGAATTGCTACAAGCATCGAAAATAATCTAGATCCATGGTTAGTAGATAATGTATGGGATATAGTTTGCAATTTCAAGAAAGGTTTAAAAGATGGCAAACTAATTGAAGTTAAAGAGAAAATCACCGAAGCATATGTAAAACAAGTCAAGAAAAAACTTATAGCAGACAATGAAGTATCTTTCCTGTTTGTATATACACCAATGCATGGAATTGGACGAGAAATCTTTGATAAAATAATGAAAGAGTTCATTTTTACGGAAGGGGCTAAAGTGATTATAGCCAAAGAACAAAGTGAGCCAGACCCAAAATTCACAACCGTTAAATTTCCGAATCCCGAAGAGAAAGGAGCTTTGGATTTAGCGATTAATAAAGCTGAGTCTTTGGGTTTGAACTTGGTGGTTGCAACTGATCCGGATGCCGATAGATTCAGTGTGGCTATCAAAGCTAAGCAAAATGATACATGGAGGCAGTTGACGGGGAACGAAATTGGATTTTTGTTTGCCATGTATGTCATTGAAGAATTAACTTCACAAGATCAATTACCCAAAACATATTTGCTAAATTCTACCGTATCATCTCAAATTCTTGCGTCGATGGCCGAGTATCACGGATTTAATTTTAAAGATACATTAACCGGTTTCAAATGGATTGGAAATAAAGCCGTCGATTTGAAAAAGGAAGGATATCATGTTCCATTTGGTTACGAAGAAGCCATTGGATTTATGTTTGACGTCGTTAACGATAAAGATGGAATATCGGCAGTTTCCATTTGGTTGCAATTATATGAAAAATGGTTCAGTAAGGGGGAAAATGTAGTTGACAAGTTAGAAGAAGGGTATCGTAAATATGGGTGGTTCAAAGAGTGCAACGGGTACTACAAGTTGAATAACTTATCAAAGACTGCAGAAATATTTGAACATGGTGTTCGTGGCTCGTTCTCGGGTCGTAATTACCCTGATAAGATTGGCCCATTGAAAGTTGTTGCATGGAGAGATTTGACCATAGGATATGATTCATCTACAAAAGACAATGTGCCAAGTTTACCTATTGACGCTCTGTCACAAATGATAACAGGCATAGTGCAATTAGAAGATAGTAAATTAGATGAAGTTGCCAGATTTACTTGCCGTGGATCAGGAACTGAACCTAAGTTGAAAGTGTACATTGAAGGAAAATCCAATTCTAGTGAGGAACAAGCAACGAAATTGGCCAGACTTTGTTGGAACACTTTACGCGACGAGTGGTTCAAGCCTCATGAAAATGACCTTGAAGAAGTTGTGTAGAAACAAATAAAAATTAAAGTAGACTAAATTCAGAATAAAGAAGACATACCTATATATATATATATATCTGTATATCGCACGTGTCAGTGCCAATTCAATTTAACAATATAACAAGCACTAACTAGACAGCGTATTTGAGTGCTTTCCAAACAAAAAAAAGAAAAAAACAAACACAGTGTGATTTAATTTTGTGTACACTCTCATTTTGGACAGCCATAATATAAAAATCTAATAATATCAAACAACTCACACGTAGTGTCTAATCTTACAAATACGACGTAGAAGTCACGTTTGAAGACAATCCAGAAATAAGTGGGCCATAGACTGAAAAGTATTTGTTTTCTTCACTTGTTTCCATTGACATATACCCTTTTCAATTTTGGTGGTTCTCCCAGCTTACTTACAACTGTCAATAATACTTGATTAATTCATTATTTGATCTACCATAATTATATATCCTAAGGCAACTACTCTTTTGTTTTGTACTAGCCTCACCATTTTCAATAACTGATAAGATGGTGTTAGATGACTTTGGTAAAAAGTCTGATTTGCCAATGTATGTAATTTTTGCACTAACTCTTTTCTTCTACAACTTTTACTAACAATCATTCTTAGATACAAAAATAATAAGTTTCAACCGAAACGATATTCAGATAAAACAGTAATCAAAAGAGTTGGTATTGCTTTGACATCATTTATAATAATATGGTTCCTATTCTTCCGATCACACTCACCTGATACATCCCAACCTACCATTCCCACAACCGAAAACAAAATACTTAATAATGACAATGATAATTATGAGCTTTACAAGGCAACCAAGGATGGTGTCATTAAAGAAGATCTTCAAGGTTCAATTGAAGATCATTTGTCAACTCAACAAACTGCTGAATCAATCTCAGAAAAAGCTTATAAAGATACCGTTGAAATATATGATCTCAATGACTATAGGGGATCGGGCGATGGTTTGAACAATGGTGATGTGGTTTTGTTCCTTATGCCTTTAAGAAATGCTGAGAGTGTTTTACCAATGGCTTTTCATAATTTAATGAATCTAACTTACGATCATGGGTTAATTGATATTGCATTCTTGATCTCCGATTGCTCTCCTGATGATCGTACTTTAGAATCAGTGTTTGAATACTCGGTGGCATTACAAAATGGTACATTAGTTGATAAATTACACAATGATGATAGATTGAAAAAATCAGGTACCGTTACTGGGTCATCTGATTTATATCAACTCTACATGGATCAAGATTATATAAATAATGTGAAAAAATCTTACGAGCATGCAGAGGTTTACCACAAAGATTACAGAAAACCTTTTAGATCTGTTTCAATCTTCAAAAAAGATTTTGGACAAATTATCGGCCAAGGCTTTAGTGATCGACATGCTGTTAAAGTTCAAGGAATTCGTAGAAAATTAATGGGGAGAGCGAGAAACTGGTTGACTTCGAATGCCTTGAAACCTTATCATTCTTGGGTCTATTGGAGAGATGTTGATATTGAAACTTGTCCGGGTTCAGTAATTCAAGATTTAATGAAACATGATTATGATGTAATGGTTCCTAATGTATGGAGGCCATTACCCACATTTTTGGGTAATGAGCAAGCCTACGATTTGAATTCGTGGATGGAGTCTGATCCTGCCCTAGAATTAGCTAAAAATTTAGACGAAGATGATGTTATTGTTGAAGGGTATGCTGAGTATCCAACTTGGAGAGTTCATTTGGCTTATTTACGTGATGCGAATGGAAATCCAAATGAGGTACTCGATTTAGATGGTGTGGGAGGTGTTTCAATTTTAGCAAGAGCTCAAATTTTCAGACAAGGTGTTCATTTTCCAGCTTTCACTTTCTTGAATCATGCAGAAACAGAAGCATTCGGTAAAATGGCAAAACAAATGGGATTCAAAGTTGGTGGTTTACCTCATTATACTATTTGGCACATTTACGAACCAAGTGAGGATGATTTAAATCAAATTGCTAAATTGGAAAGAAAAAAAAGAAGGCAAAAACACGGTAAAAGCAATTAAATCAACAATTAAATAATTTATTCTGTACTTATAAAATCAATTTTCATTAGATTTTTTTATACAATGATCATATATATATACTCTTCAAATATCTCTCTTTTATGTACACTAGCAAGAACAATAATTATTTTCATATACGTATCATACGATTGAAAAAAAAAATATATATATCTTATCAGTAGGAAGGCAGGTTTTGTAATCCACGCATAATCGTTGATTATACTCAGAGATTGTTCACATCCATGTTATTCATCAAATTAAAATATAAATACTTTTAGGTTTTCGCGTTCGAAATCTCGTCACGAATGTAAAACTTTCTAATTAATTAAACAATAAATCTTAAACAACCAGAAAATATTACTCACGACTATGCCACAAGACGAAAATCCCAGAAAATTTTCTTTTTAACTGCCCCGGCTATGATATTTATCAGAGAAAAATTCAAGCTTAAATTTTTTTTTTCATTTAATTCTAAATTGGGGCTTTTTTGCAACATTTCCTTCCCGTCACTCAACGTTATATGATTAATTCATAGTTGAATATGTATTCAACATAGTAAAGAGAAAATTTTCATGCAACACTAGGATTATCTTAACAACCCAATGAACGCATGAAACTCTATGAAAAGAACATTTCAAGTTATATTCTCGTTACAGAAAGCTATATAACAAATTAGGGGTAGCTTCAAACTCAATTTATCATTAAACCAATACTTAAACAAGACTTGTGAAAAAAATTGTATGATTCCATATTCGATACAGAAAATCATTATAGTAAAAAGAAGATTAGTCAGCTGCTTCTTTGATATATTTGGTGTTGGTATTGAAACGCTAGGGGGCTGGTAGATCATATAGGAAGATCAGTGCACCATGAGAAGGGACAGTGTAAATGTTGATCATATAAGATGACGAGCTGTGAGAAACGACAACAAAAGTCATCAGATCCCATTATTGACTGCTCTTCAGTGAAATTCTTACCCAATATATATTTATCTAAATAAGTTTAGTTGCATCTCCCTTCTTTGGTCTCTTTCAGTGACATGGCCCTTTGGTCGAACTTTGTCGACCCAAGGTTAAGTGTGTGTATGTATGTGTGTGAAAAACTTCGTTCAATTGGTTAGAATATCTTATATATTATAAATATTAAAAAAAAAAGGTTTAAAGTGCTTCTTTAAGAAACAATATTTTACTTAACGTAAACTGCCATGCCAACTTCTAATCAGTACATACTCTGCTGCTTAGTCTTCACTGTGGATATTCTACTTCCAGATCACTGTTAAAGCTCAAAGGAGTGTATACTTCTAAGATATTGTTAGCACAAAGCTATTAGAGGGAGAAGATCAGTGGTCATCATCAGTTACTATACCCTCGTAAGGTATAGAGCTGACCAACCCCCGACAGTATAAGCTTTTTGTAATTTCATTAAATTTGACTTTCCACAAATTACTCTGTTTATCTTGATTGAAGTTTAATCAACAGATAGTCTCACGTTTTGTTCACTACTTCCAGCTAAGTATATTAGAGTTTATACTTATTTGTATACTAAAATAAATGTGAATGGAGTGAGAATCGTGAGATTGGATTTAGAGATTTGAAAATTTCAACTTCATCGATTATAAAAACTTCAGCCTTGTCGAATTCATCTTCAAGTAATTTTGAAAGTTTCTTTTTGACTTCTGCTTTTACTTTAGTTTCGACTTCAAAAAGTACATCGAGCAATTACAAATCTACTTCAAGCTCTACCAAACATCCGGAGTCCTTTTCGTCAACTGTAATAGAAATTGTAGCTACATACTTGGAAGCCGGTATGTACAAGTCAATACGAACTGTATTTCTAGTCTTGTTCACCATTACATGTATCACGATTTGAAAAACATCCTACAATAGACTGTGAAAGTACACTTTTTGTCAATTCGTTTTGAAAGTTACAATAAAGAGGATATGTATTCATGTATATATGTATGTATTCTAATTAGGTAATTACTACCAACCAACTTAATACTGCATACATTAAACCAACAGGATAAATAGCAAGTAGAATTCTTCCTGGTAATACACCGGAACATTTTAAGCTCATGGTACCAGCATACATACTCCACGAGCATAGAACGAACATCAATATCAATCTGACCAATTTCCATTTTAATAATAATGAGCTGATCAATTCCCCAATCACAATCGGAAACATCGAATAACCTGTAGCACTTATTGCGGACATAAATGAAATATTACCACCCAATAACTGTATATTCAAACCAACAACTATAAAGAACAACCATATGAATGAAAATGATCCAGAAAATACCAGATTTGTCTGTTCTTTATTAGCTGAAAAACTTAAAGCTACTGAATACATTAACGAAAAAATAAGAGGCCCCCATAAGTCCCAGTCTAATTGATCTTGATTCACTAAGTCACTTGCAGGTATTCCAGCATTTCTTTCATTATCTTGAATTTCTTCGTCGTCAGCATCATGAGACACTGATATTCTTCTGTTTTGTATAATTGATTGTGGTAAGTTTATACCATTCGTTGAAGCAAAATCAATGAGTTTCAGTTGTTGCTTTGATGCTAGTTGAGCTAATTGCATCGGCCATATAACCATTCCTAATCTTCTGACTATTTGTAATAAATCTCTCTTCAATGTGTCCCAAACTGGTTCATCTAAGGTATCACCTCCACTATATTGACTTTCTCTAATAGTATTATTTTGTTGAAATCCGCTTGAATTAGTGAAAGGAGTAAAAGCACTTGACAAATCAACCTTTGGTCCACTCCAACCAAATTGTGAAAATATGTTACCATTTGTACTATTCGTGTTTGTATTTGTATTTATATTTGAACTGGTTGAGGGGGTGGTAGGGTTTGTATAGGAAGAAGCGGTTTCTTCATCTGGAATAATGAAATCATCAGCCGCTGGCGTTTGAATATTACTCATGTCGTTCGATGTGATGATTATATCCCTTTAATTGAATTGATTAAAAAGCTCAAGTATTCAATTACTTTCGGACAAGTTTTGTAAATTAACAATTATCAGACAGAAAAACATTTAAAATATCATTATTTTCCTGTATATAATTATGACATGATTGCAGTATATAATTATGACATGATTGCAGTATATATGAATATATAACAAGCTAACCTAATATTTATCTAATTCTAATTTCCATTCATTTCTTTAATGGCGTCATCGTGATCATCACTCAGCTTCATCGTTCTAATAACTTTACCAGGTACTCCTACAAATACAGTATTTTCAGGTACGTCTTTTGTAACAACCGTTCCTGCGCCAATAACAGCATTGTCACCTATACTGACCCCAGGTAATACTGATATGTTACTACCAAACCACACATTATTACCAATGTTTATCGGCTTAGCATATTCAACTCCTTGTAATCGCTGTTGGGGATCTGTTGGGTGAGTTGCCGTTGAAAAAGTCACATTTGGACCAACCAATACATTGTCACCAATTGTTATTAATGTACAATCTAAGAAAGTACAGTTGAAGTTTGAGTAGAAGTTCTTTCCTATTGCGATATTACATCCATAATCAACATTCACAGGAGGTTCTATGTAGACTCCTTCTCCAACTTTACCAAAAATTGATTTTAAGTAATTCGATCTGGCTTCAAGGTGCTTTTTCAAATCGAAGTCACAATCCTTCATTCTTATATTCGAGTAATCAATTGCTAATTCATGTGAGAGATTTCTTCTCATCCATAAGTCGGGATCGTACATATTATAAGGTAAACTCAGAATCATCTTCTCGTATTCAGAACCTCGAGGAAGGTTCTCGAGATTGTTATAAGCAAACTCAATTAGTTCTTTGTTCAATTTGGTACTATCACTCATCCTCAGATTTATCAATATCTCTCGAAACAATGTTTTTCAGGTTAATCAAGAAAAGCGATACAGTAAGACTCACGAATTCACTCTAAAAAAAAGAACATACTTTTGTCCACGAATACTAGCCATATCTTCTTTTACTCGTATCTCAGAAAATCGCGGGGTCAAACTTTTTGTGCTCGATTGAGTGTAAATTATGGTATATTAGTTATTACATACTATACTAAGTGAACTATATTTGGAATCAGAGAATTAATCTTTGAAGACATCAAAAGGTTCATTAGTTCTTTGAACTCCATATTTTTTATGCAACTCAGAAATAGTTTTGAAATCTTCTTCAGCTAATTTTACAGTTTCTAAATTACCTTCTATTCTATCTTCGTTAACACTTTTAGGTAAAACGATTACACCACGTTGAACTTGCCAAGAAACTAAAATTTGACCAACATTAGCACCATATTTATCTGCAATTTTCGAAAGTTCTTCGATTTTGAATAATGGAGAACCAGCAGACCCTAATGGAGAGTACGCAGTTAAATAAATATTATGTTTATCCATGTACTCAATCAAATCATCTTGTGGTAACAATGGATGACTTTCAACTTGATTGATTGCTGGTACGATGTTGATGTCTTTATCAGCTAATAATCTTTCAATTTTCTTTTGGGTGAAGTTAGATACACCAATAGCCTTTGCATGACCACTCTTCAAGAGAAGTTGCAATTCTTTGTATGTGTGAACATAATCCCAATCATCATAAGGTTTTTCGGTTTCTGGGTTAATAGATAATGGCCAATGTATCAAGTACAAATCAACATATTCTAATTGTAATTTTTTCAATGATTGGTGGAAAGATTGGGCAACTTTTTTGTGATCATCATTCCAAAGTTTTGTTGTGACGAAAATTTCTTCTCTTGGAACTTTAGAATCTTTAATGGCTTTACCAACATCTTCTTCGTTACCGTAGGCAGCAGCAGTATCGATATGACGATAGCCAGTTTTCAATGCTGATAATACAGCTTTATAAGCATCACCGGGTTCAGATTGCCACGTACCAAGACCAACTAATGGAATATTTGCACCTTTGGCGTCTGAGTTTAAAGTTTTGAAAGCAACAGTTTTATGTAAGGTTGAGGACATTTTGAATTAATTACTCGTAAGAAAATATAATATTGAATTAATAGACATTTCTATAATAATTAAGTTGGATATCCTGGACATTTATATACGTGGTTTGAGATACTTTTACTTCATTACTGCAAGTCGCAAATACGCTTCAATGTTGCTATATTGTTCCAGAATGTGTGTGTGTGAGGTTATATGCACTCATATACTATACAGCAAGAATTTATTGACTGTGGAGTTAGCAACCAAGATAAATTATACTGTTTATAGTCAGGATCAACAAGTAAGTATAGACCATATGAGGTCATCAGGGATCGCATTTACAGTTCCGTTGAGAAAGCTTGAGGAACCTTGGTTTATGTTTCTCAGCAATCTCTCTATTCTTGGTCCACATCTCACGCGAATTTCTACAGGTTTCGATTTAAGTCAAATGAGGTACTCGGAATTCAGTATAATCAATTCAACCAGTCGATACCTTATTTAATTGAATTTTAAAACACAAATAAAGATTTTGTGATGCTCATAAGATGTTGATTTTCGAGTTGCTACATTTATCTCAGAGTCAAAATAGAAACTGCCATAGACAACAATTCCGAGTATAATTGCAAAAACTATATAATGTTATAAATTTAGATGAAAAAATCTATTCGCCCTCTGCAAAAACATTCCAACCTGGGTTACAAGTTCTGACAACACCATCCTTCTTTGATAAATTATTCAATGTTTCGAAATCCTCGGCGGATAATTCAAAAGTTTTGAGATTAGAGATAATACGTGATTCAGTAACACTCTTAGGAAGGACGACTGTTTTACGAGCAATTGCCCAGGAAATCAATACTTGAGCTGGTTCAACTTTATTCTTTTCAGCGATTTCAACAATTGTTGGATTTTTGAATAAAGGAGAGTCGGATGATCCCAATGGTGAATAAGCTTCGATGGCGATATCCTTTTTGTTCAAATAATTGTATAATTCTTCTTGGGGTAGTAATGGATGAGCTTCGATTTGATTAACAGCTGGTTTAATTGTTATGTCCTTATCAGCTAAAAGCTTTTCAACTTTCTTTTGGGTAAAGTTAGAAATACCAATTGATTTAACTTTTCCAGTGGCGACTAATTTTTGAAGCTCTTTATAGGTATCGATGTAATTCCAGTCGGAAACTGGTTTTTTTTCAGCATCCAAAGTAACAGGCCAATGAATTAAGTACAAATCAACATAATCAGTTTGCAATTTTTTCAATGATGTTTCTAAAGCACCAGTTACATTTTTATGATCAGTATTCCAAAGCTTGGTGGTTAAATAAATTTCTTCTCTTGGAATACCTGATTCTTTTATACCTTGTCCAACTTCTTCTTCATTTCCATAAATTGCAGCGGTATCGATGTGTCTATAACCATTTAATAATGCAGTTTTAACACAATTTACTTGTTCTTTTCCAGTGGCAAGCCAAGTTCCAAGACCTACAGCAGGAATCTTGCTGCCATCATTTAATGTGAATACATCTTTGTTAACTTGTAAGTGAGCCATTGTTTTCTGATATATTAACTCGATTTAGTTGTGGAATTGGTCAATTGATAGTAAAATTATTAAAAATATAGATTGGGTGACGATTTAGTCAATTGATTGAAAGATAAGAAAAAAAAACGTCTTTTAAACGGAAGATCCCATACGTAGCGAATATGGGAATTAGTCCAGTATATGGGTATCTCAAAATGACACTCGCACGTAAAACTCGATTGCTGATTATTAAATCTTCACGAAACTCGCCACCATTTTCAGTATCGAGTACGGTTTTCTCGAACTGCTTCACACCACATATTTATTGTGTTTTCTGCAGCATTTAACTATTGGACAAAAAGGATAAATTTAATTACTACCTGGACACCTGCCAACAATTGTAGCATAATGAGTAATGCAGTTTCAATGAGTGAATCAAAAACTGCCTATGCACTGATTGTCCACCCATTACAGTCTCTCAAAGTGTAGTATTGATAAATATTTTATCCCTTGAAGAAATAAATTCTAAAATTATGTTTTGATTCGTTCTTATCTACAATGTTTTTTTTGCATTTCACTTTTCAGAAACTGCCATTAAGTCATTTCGTCTTTCCCGCTCATTCACTAACAAGATTTTGATTAATATTCGGTATGACTTAATATCACTGTTTATGAGACAGAATGTAGTATATTTAGCTATCATTTCGTATTAAAATGGCTACTAAACTCAGAAATGGAGTAGTATCCTTTTGTTGTGCACATGAAATCATACAAAATTTTGTTTTTTTGAACGATTTGTATATATAGCAAGCACTCATAATATATTTTTGCAGTCGTTTAATATTGGTCTTTTTTTTCGTTTTGATCTGAAAAGAGTGTTGCTTCTTGGTCACTTCTTTGAGGTATTTTTAATAATATGTGACGCTGTTATCTCTCTTCGCCGATGTTAATCTTTTTGAATAATAATGGGTACAGATAATCATGGGTACAGAAAGTACATTTGGATGTGAATAAGGAGGAATTTACAATGAATATTGACGTATTTAAATACAACAGATATATTTTTTACTCAAATGAAAATATACGATATAAAAAGAGAACAAAATTTATGCATTGTATAAACTAGTTAGGTGGACTTTTCTTTATACTAAACATCCCATGTAATTTCTTATTGGTATTAACAGTGTTGTTGCTATTTAACGAATTCATACTGAGAGCAGATTTCGTTCTACTAAGATTAGATGAATCCAACAGAGACTCTTCACCTGTGCTTGTGTTTTGCTTCTGGAGTTGTTGCATTGGTACGTATGATTGATCTTGAGACAGTATGGTTTGTGTTCTTGGGTGATGTTGAGTTTGTGATTGCTGCTGGTTCTGTTGCAACTGTTGTTGGTATTGTAATTGTTGTTGTTGTTGGTGATGTTGTTGTAATTGTTGTTGTTGTAATTGCTGTTGTTGTTGCTGTTGCTGTAACTGCTGTAACTGCTGTAACTGCTGTTGTTCCTTATACTTCTTCTTGTGGCTTCCTCCTAAATGACGTAAAAAGTTATGATGATGTTGTGGTTGTTGTAAACTTGTCGTAGAGTTAGAAGCTGAGGTGTATTGTGCGGGATTCGGGTTATTAATTATAGTAGAATTTCTTTCTGAACCAGAACTAATAGATGGAGCTGGTGAATTTCCAGTAGTATAATTTCTATCATCAACACTATTGTTTGTAGAATTATCTCCAAAGATTCTTGAAGAGCTTCTAGATAAAATTGGCCTGCTGCTAGTTGGTTGTATAGAGCCGGCTGGTAAACCAGTTCCACTAATATGTCTGAAATTTTTAGCTTGTTGTTTCTTTTCTATTTCTTTGATTTTATTTTCTTCTTTAATTTTGGTTTTTTCTTCCTTTTTCAATATTTTGTTAATTCGTTTATCAATTTCACGAGCACTCAACTTTGAATCATTTTTGGAATATTTGAAAGGAGTAAAGCCAGCTATTCCTCTAAAAGAATTCGTTTTGGCTTTTTCAATTAATTTATTATTGTTCATAGGTGTCAATGAAATCGATGAAGAATTTGGTTTCAAATCACTATTATCATAACTTGGAACTGGGCTAACATACCTTTCCGAGTTTGGGTTCGTTTTAATACTACCTGTGTCTAGAGCTGAATTTTGGGCAGAGACTTGATCGAAATCATCACCAATCGACTCATTGCTACTCAAACGACTATCAAGACCTGTTACATCATTGGATCTTAAGTCATCGTTAATCTCTTCGTCTTCTTCAAGGTCATCCAATTCATCTGCTTCGATATCATCACTAGGATCTGACACTGATTTAACAATGTTTCCAGGACTACTTGTATATCCATATCCATCATTACCGCCAAAAACGGTATGATTTGGTGATGTAGCGGACATCCTCGGACCTGAAATACCTGAGCTTGACAGAGGCAGATACGGGATTGAGCTGCTTTCTGATTGTGACTTTCCGTGAGAATATACCGATTCATTACTTTGAATACCTGGAGAAGCATTTACATTAGACTCCGGCAAGTTTGGTTTCAGAACTTTTTCTTTCTCGATTTCTTTTTCTTCTTCCTCTATTTCATTCTCAATGATTTCTTGTTTGACCCTAGCATGATTCTGTTGCTCATCAAATTTGTTTTTCAAATGATCAATAATTTTTTCAAATTCAATTTTTGTTTGACTCAATATTCTACTCATTTGTCTAGCATTAGCTGCACGGAGCATCAACTTTAAGTCAGTCGTTAAAGCGGCAGTTTCGTAGATTAAATCAATTGTAAAATCACTAGGCGGTGGTGAAGTTGGTGAAACTAAAGATTCTAAATTTAACAGTAAGATTTTTTCTTTTTGAGTTTGAGGATCATCTTCATCCTTTTCATACTGATCGTTGTCCTCATCATCTGCATCAAAAATGCTATTAAATTGATTTTCAACTCTATTTCTATCGAATATAGATTTTGATCTTGGGCCTAATCCAGGAACTGAACGATCATGAACATCTAAATAGCCTAATTCAAAGTCATTATCTTCTTCACTGTTGGATGTTGTTTTCTTATCAGATGATTCATCACTGCTTGATTGTTTTGGTGGTGATAATGAGTCGGCCGCAGTTTTTGTAATCTGTTCTGGTTGATTAGATGGACTATCCCCAATCTTTTCAGTGACTTCTTGCTTGGCTTGCTCTTCGTTATAGAACTCGTCTTCCATTTCATCGTTTTCTGTTAAGTCAATATCGTTTGCGGATGTACGGCGAGATCCTGACTCGGCTGAAGCTCCAGAAATATTACTCGTCACTGACTTCTTTTTCCTGGTGCTATTACCGACATTCATGACAGATTCAGTACTGTTTTTATGAATTTTCGACGATTTTTTCAATAAAGCAAGATCCAAATATCCATCATCTACAGTGTCCATGAATCCTTCATATTCATCTAATGGGAATTGAAAATTTGGATCTATAGGTGTATTAGTTGCCCTTAATAACTTAAAATACTTTCTTTTCAATCTGTTACCCGATTGGATTACATAAGCTTCTTTCCGACCAATGATTCCAAATAAAACTTCACTGATTAAATCATACAATAGCGGTACTCTAAAAAATTTGGCAATTGATAAATTATCCAATGTTGCTGGTGTCAAGCTCCACTTGTTACCAACTTGACCGGTATAAAGATACTCTGCAAATGCTTTCAAAGTGCTGGTACTGAATGGCATATAAAGTTTACGAGGAATCAATGAGGGTTCCATTTGAAGCTTACCGTTTTCTAGGTTATCAAAGTTTAATAAAGCATTATTGAATATTCTACCCGGTTCATTGTCGCCTTGTCTTATGTCTTCTTGGTGTTGTGATTCCCCGGTCGTGTTGTTATCTCCAAAATCATTATTACTTGAAATATTGGATGATAAGGAAGAAAAGTTTTTATCCCTTTCCATCGCAAAGGTGGAGCTTTCAACTGAGGTCATGGATGAAAAACTTGGAATCTTTTTATTACTTGGTGAAATTGGGTTTAATCCTTTCTTATAATTTGACCCAGCAGTAGAATCCAAAGTATTGTCACCAATAGTTGGAATTGGTGAAAATGCATCATTTGATGTATTTGGTGATGTTCCCAATGACTTTGGGGTATGTGAAAAGTTTGGTCTAGGATTTGTTGCCTGTATCGTGGATAAATCACCATCTGTATTTTGATTCACTCCTTGGTTAGCAATTGAACTTTTTGGTGATGACGATGATTCACTAGAATTCACGAACGTTGCCTTGCTTGGACCATGGCCTTGTCCAGACATTGAAGTTCTTGGAGATGCAAAAGGCGAGTCTTTCGGTGACCTACTAGTCGGGATGTTTCTAAGCGTCGTTAATGTATGTATCAAAGAAGCTCTGGGAGATCCAAGATCCAGTGAATTTTTTCTCGAAGTGGATTTGAACGACACCGATGTTGCAGGTACAGCAGGAATAGGTTCGCTTGGTAAAGGTAATTGAGGTGGTAAATCTTGTAAATGGGAGCTCAATAAAGAATTATTGGAGGAGAAAGATGTAATTGAATTTTTACGAGACGTTGGAGCGTTATCTGCAGAAGATTCGTTCGTAGTCGCGTTTATTGAATGCGGATCGATAGCGGTGGAATCTATCAAGCTATTGCTACCGGATGAATTAGGGGGAGGAGTTTCCTCGTGTGAAGAAGGTATTGCTGTTTTTGTTTCGTTCAAGCTTGATGTCTCCTGGAAAGGTAATCTAAATTGAGGAGCTTCTTTTTGATGAGCTTTAGGAGGAACAGGAATCGATATGTGATATGTGCGCTTATCATTCAATGGAGACTTACCACTACTAAGATTCGTTGATGAACCATCATGAGAAGCTAAGTCGGAACTTGATGAAATAGAGCTGTTACCGGTACTAACAGAATTTTTGAGTTTGTTTGGAGCAAGTACGTTATGATAATTTAAATTTTGAAATTTGAAGTTATAATTTGGATTGATAGCCGATATATTGGTACTACCACTGCCACCCGAACTTTTTGAAAATTTGAGATTAGCATCATCAGCAGCTAATGATTGATCTGCTTCAAATTTATCAACAGCTCTAACATAACCTCTTGCTAATAAATTGATAAAAAATTTACCCCATCTTTCCATTAATATAGTAAGTGATACTGGAATGCGATCACCATCAGATGAAACAAATTCGAAATCTGAGATCAAATCACCAAATCTATCAAACGCATTTCTTCCTAAAGTTATAGCAGCAGGTGGAAACACGGATCTAATCTTGGTGAAATTAGTTCTTGGAGCAGCATAATCTACATATTCACTGAAGCTTATTGTATTGTTGAATTTATCAGTACTACTATTAGTACTTTTTGATGGTAAGGAGAGTGTGGATATTCTTCTTGGTGATTTCTTGGAAACCAATTCGGTACTGCCAGATTCATCATCCTCTTCACTCATTACGTCAGGTGAAGAACTCGTTAAATTATCATCATCAGTTGTTCTTTCAGCTAATAAACTTTCACCAGTCAAATCATCATCTGAGTAAAATTCGTCGTTTGCAAATGATCCGTCATCTCTTCTACTTAATCTTTCGCCATCGATATCTCTATATTTACCAGTCGCTAACTCAGAACTTGCCAAAATGTTTGTAATTGGTAAACTGACAGTTATCATAGATGTGAAGTACCGTATACTACTTGTGGTTCTTGAAGTGACATAATTACCAATCAAGACAACTTTATGATGAGATTGCCATGCAAATCCACCCCAAAATCTATGTGAACCATAATCATGATTACAAAATATATTCAATCTTGACCATTTACCAGTTGGCTTATTATAAATAAAAATTGAAATGTCTAAATCATTTGGTAAAAATCCAGTTATGACGATATTTTGACCAAATAACCCACCAGTGGGGTATCTTAAATTGAAAGGAATGGTATGATTAAGGGTTTTTGAATTGCTTTTCAAAATCACTTTCTTTTTATGAATTGGTAATACTTTAGCATGTTTAATTGTCTTACCTATTTTAAATGAAATTAAAGGATTTTTTGCTTCTTCTTGTGATTGTTTTTTAGTAGGAGTATATACTATTATTGATTCTTCTGTAGAGGTTTTTGAGCCCAAATCTAACTTTTTATTTCTTTTGGAATTATCTGCAACATTAGTTCCTGATTTTAAAATGCTATTTTCGGAATGATTATTGATACCTTTATCAATTTCGTCAACGAAATTAATGATAATACTATTGCAGTAATCAACACCAAGATTATAATTATCATTAGTATTTGAAACGCCAGCCAACCCCGAAGCTTCGTCCTTTTTTTGATTACCTGAGCTTGCGACTAAATGAATTGCTGAACCTTTTTTAACGTATTTTTTGTCAACAAGATCAAATAAAGAGTTGTCATAAATAGCATTTGAATTTATGTCTCTACCACCTGCGAGAAAAAGACCGAAATGATCATTCTTATTGACAAATTTCAAACTATTAATCACGGACATTTTGTGACTATATCTTGGTTTGGGAATAGAAGGATCATTTTCAAATCCAGATCCGTCATGTAGTAATGACCATTTGCTTGTTGCGAGATCGAATTCCCATAAATCATTTGCAGGAACAAGGTACTTAGAATAATCTAGTTTATTACCTTGACTGGTATCATTTGCAACATCTTCATAAAGTTTGCTTTCGTCTGGTATGATTAATCCACCAAATACATAAATATAATTGTTGATACCACATACTTCGTGAAATAAACGAGGTTTTGGTTTTGGGTCGTTCGGACCAACTTCAACTCTACGCCAATGTCTTTCAATTAAGTTCAAGTAGAATAGTTCCCCTGAAAGATATTTATCAAGTCTTTTTGACTTTAAATTGATGAGTTTCAGAAAAAATATATCAATCAAATCAGAAATTTTCAAATTATCACCTAATTCTAAACCTATGGTCAATCCACCGTAAGTTATCACTAATGAATTGTACAACGTTGATGCAGAACCAGTTCTCACATTCAAGTTAAGTCTATCATCTTTTTCTGTTGGAGGTAGTTGTAAGTTGTGACAACTACTAGCTGTTGGGATTAAAGTGGCCATCTTATGTACAATTTGAGGTCACTTTAGGAAGATTGAATGATGCTGTTTGATTTGTTGTTTATTTCACTGATTTTTAAAACTGTTTCCAATTATTCATAAGAATTTCAATGTCGAAATATCGAGTTACAACGATCGACGTATATGATTTTTTTGATAAAGTTTGATTTCAAGATCCAGACAATAAGTACAATAGAATGTAGTCCAATCAATAAACACTTTTTTTTTCAAAATATCAGAAAACAAGCACAAAATACTTGAAAAAGAATTAATAAGTAAAGTAATTGAGCTAAGTAATATATTATGTGTGAATGTGTGATTGCTGTGTGATAATTTAGCTATCATATAACGTTGAAAATCTAATTTTTAAAAATGTACAGCTCAAATTCACAGTGTAAAAAAAGCCGAACATAAAAAAAATGTCCACTAGAAAAAAAGCCCCCTAGAGATGAATCTGAGAAATAATCCCAGTGTACCTCTTGAAAATATGCAACTCGTAGCTTGTAGCCATTGAACCATCTAGTTCTTTGACTCTTACATGTAAGTAGAATAGCATTTGTACGCAAAGTGACTAATCAACGATTAATTTAATGCATTATTTCTCTATTATTACATTGGTTGATCGTTTACAATACACACCATGAACTATCACCAAGTCATACTCGTAAACCTAGAGCAGAGTTGATAAAATTGTTTTTGAAGTCTAACTCTATATCTACTTGCGTTATATTGTATTTGTTTGTCTATAGCCACTACAAACTTTGACGTGAACGTTCGCCTGAACCACTACAGCAAAAACCGATGGTTTACTTTTGCTTATATTCACGATTTCTACATCATGTAATGAGTCACCCAAATCTCATCAGATCTGTCTCACTCGCTATAATATCTTATTTGAGCTATTATCGATATGATTACTTGTTTGTTTCTTTTTCTCCTTTCTCTTTCATCTCGTTACATACATCAATAAGTATTTTGAGTATAGTCATCTTCGTTCATACACTGTACATCATAGTTATGTTTACATGGCTATACGTTAACTGACAATATCTAATCCTGGACAAACAAAGAAACAGTTGTGATGCCACGGATCTCGCGCAATTATTAGCATAGTTTCATGTACAATTTACAATTTTGTTATTGCAGAACTATTTACAACCTTTTTGTTTCCGCTAACAGTTAGTACTATGAGTGCTTTTGACTTGAGCAATCGAGTCGTGGGATTATATGTCCACTATATGAAGCTCTACCCAGCTACTTAAGAAATAAGGTACCTGCGTATCTGCGCTTTGCAAAAGTGACATTACAATTGTAATAAGGTTAATTAGGGGTGAAAACTACATTACTAACACTCGTCTTTTGTATGATTATGTTTACTGTCGAACGGAATTTTAATCTGTCATTACATTAGCCACTATTTAAAAGTTTTGGCTTCTGTTGTTGAGCTTGAACATGAGTAAATGGTAGGCTTTAAGTAAGTGAACTGAAATTTTAATTGTTCGATAGCACTACAGTGAATATATATAGCATATGTCCAATTAGGCTTTCTTGGATTTTGTGTATGTAGTCACGTTACATACTGCGAAATTAAGCTGAATTGAACGTTTCAGGCTGACTGGGAAACCTTTGTGTACCACACCATACAAATCACAGTCGTTCATATATATAATCCTCACATCAAAAGCATACTTTCATGCCTGATCAATGGCAGTATTGATCCATCATGAAGTCAAGGTCAGTCAACGATAATTTGCTTTACCGAAAAGTTTCATCACATCTTGGGCTTGACAAATGTGAAAAAGTTACACACAAATAAAATTAGCCATGTTACATTTCTTCGAATGGGATTTGGAATAATTTGTTTACATGTAAACTTATATGGTGCATATGAGGTTTTTTTCTTTGTAATTTTTTTTGTTTTTTCTCTCATTTCATCTTTTGTGACTAAACCTTATTTAAGATCAAGCTGACGCATCAAAGCTGTACTTTACGGAATTTGAATACCAGAATAGAAAAGTTCGTCTCTTCAAATATGTGCTTGATGTTGACCATGAGCTTGCTATAAAATGGTAATTTTTGGCTAAGTGATCACGTATACTAGAGTATGATGATTGTGAATTGCTCGATCAATGCTCAACATGTAGTGCTCTATAATACAAAATTACATTGACATAATAAATTAAACATAGGCATAATAAATACTTCGATTAAAGTTTTCTTTGGCTAGCGAAGGCCATGTTTTTTTATTTCATTAAAGTTCCATCAATTTTCACCAATTCAACTTGATTTCATCTTGTTGATGATAGTGTTGTAAAGTCAAAAACTGCCTGATAAGTGACACCGTCTTGCTTTGTTTGTTGTTTCAACCTAAACTTCATTAAATGCTCGATCCACTCATGACAACAACAAGCGACTCTTGGATCATTCTGTCTTTGTTCAACTGCAGCATTATTAAGATTTAATTATGTTCGTGGACGCTCAAAATTGGTCGGACGTTCTTGATGGCTCTTTTAACCTACTATGGAATGATTAAGCCATTTATTGTCTTTCTTTTTACATACATATAATACCATCCCAGCAGCATTATGCCTTCAATGGCTCAAATATCATGCATACATAGTACTTGCACCTTCGGTAAGTCCATGATATTCTTCTAGCTTCAGTTCGTAGTATCTTTTGTTCATTCGCTAAATATTTTTGTTTTCAAGTTGCTCATAAAATGTGATTCTTGCATTCAAATGTTGAAGATGAAACTGCTTCCTTGTTATTTCCTTCGGCACTGAAATACCATTTTGACATGTAAGGATTGTAAAACGCCATGGAAATAGTAACCTGATGTTTTACATGCAATGAATGAATTCAATTTGAAGCTTTTCAAGTAATCCACTTTCGACTACTTGTTGCAAATTTGAATAGGTATATATCACGAATTTCCCTTATTCAGTAGTATTTGTAAAATAAATAAAATTCATGGTTTTCATGCTGTTGTTAGAAAATAATTAGAGATAATCAAGTACGTTACGAGCTTTCGATGCTATTTTGTTAAATTCCAGCGAAATTTGTATTTATTTATTAAGTTTGGAAACGAGTTGTCACAAATAGATTTTGAGCACCAATTGAACATAAACCACATTTATACTAAGAGGATATACCACAGAAGCACAACTGAGGTTGATTATGCTTGGTCACATCGACTGAAGGTCCCTCTAGTGTGGCATATCAATCATAATGAACGATGATAAGATGCGCGGTGCTAATTTGATAGAAAATATGTTTCAAATGAGTGCAAATTTACATACCTCACTAATAATCAACATTTGGATAATACTTGACTTATACGTGATAGTGATCTACGTATATCTACAGCACATGCTACATATGAAAAAAAATAAAACAGGCATTCAAGAATGATACAAAATTATGAAAAATTAATCTCGAGCTAAAAAATACATCTTGATCAACTTTTAACAATAACCCTTCTTTAACTTCCAGTAATGCTATGACAGACTCGTGATATATCGTCATAAATATATAGCGCTATTCCATATAATCTCGGTCAGCGTAAGCAAGGAACGTTAAGCTCATGATGCTACAAGTGTCTCATTCTTTGGAAAAGAAATTCCACGAGAAAAAACATATAACATATACTTGAAAAAGTCAATAGCTGTCCTCAATCTTTTAATTCCTGTACAATAGTCGAAATCCCCGATACAGGCTTATGTGATGCGTATTTTTGACTGTTCACTCGTATTTTTGATAGCACTCGTCGAACAAAAGAAAGATGCTTTAAATTGAAGTCGTGAGTTGGCCTATCAAAAGCTGAACTCATGAAATTTTGAATTTAAGATAAAAATCGGCACATAATGGCTGGCAACAGGTCAGGACATTTTCGTTAAAAATGCTATTCAGTTATTCAAGCTGTAAACTGATACAACAAAAGGTTGGCTGCTAAATTGTCACTTCAATTATGTCCAGGACATGTAATAAAATAGTGTAAAGTGTATTTGCGAATGAAAAGTCTATTAATCTTTATATGCTTGCTTAAAAGAAGAAGCAATGTAAGAAAGGTTCAGAAAAAAGAAAGCAAGAAAGTATGAAGTCTGGAAAAAAGGCACTGATTTATAAAATAACGGTTTCGAAGAGAATAAAGGGGGTAATGACAGTAAGAATATTGTCAGCTTCAATCGCTATTAGTTTTCATTTTAACTTCAAACCTACTTTTTTTCTCTTATCATGAATATAAATTTAACTTTAAATTAACTAAATACCGTTGAATAGCGGGGAGAAAAGATTGCAAAAAACGTCTAATTTTTTCTTTCTTTACTAAAATGAATATATATTCAATTATTAACTAGCTATATGCTTACCTTCGGAAAGGTAAAACCAGAGAAAACCCGTTTTTTATTTTTATTTTTATTTTATTTTTTTTACTATCTACCCGGATTTTAGAACCTCAAAATCATATTGATAACTCAGAATGTAAAAGCAGCTAAATTCACAGAAGCAACGAAAAACGGTCCCTTGGCCCAGTTGGTTAAGGCGTGGTGCTAATAACGCCGAGATCAGCGGTTCGATCCCGCTAGGGACCATTTATTTTTTCAAGTTTTTCAAACCAAATTTTTTTTTTGCTTCGTTTTATGTAAGCTAAAACGGTTACTTAATATTATAAGCGGCAGAATGGCCTCGTTCAATACATCAGTCAGGAAGTTCTCTTCTATTCGCTAAGTAATAGGATCTTTCAAACTCACCAAAACAAAATATATGAAACAGCTTGAACCAAACAGAGAAAGGCTGGTGAATTTACCTAAAAGCGAAACAAAGAATAACATTGAGATAGAGTGACCACAAAATTAAGGGTAATTTCAGCAATCGGTAATTTTACATGCCTCTCGTCGTATTTACGTCAGAGCTTCGTTCGACTTCCGACCGGTGACTTTTGGCTTCTGATTGAATTCGAAAGAGAAACATCAGACTAAATACACTCAAGTCTTTAATGATACAGCAAGAAAAGTGAGAGCATCATGCGTTGACTGTTAGTGCTTGGATCTTTTATCGTAAGATCGACCTTATGTAGAATGATCAACATCGTCACTCAATTGGCATCAGTCTGTTAACCAATAGTTAGGCAAGTTATGACATAGTCTCGGGGAAGAGTATATCCGGCTGCTAATCTGGAGTTTCCGAGGGCATCACTCATTTCACTTCTTATTATCCCCTTTTGACCACAATCCTTC
Source organism: Soucietia sequanensis (assembly GCA_030557975.1). Classification (NCBI taxonomy): domain Eukaryota; kingdom Fungi; phylum Ascomycota; class Pichiomycetes; order Serinales; family Metschnikowiaceae; genus Soucietia; species Soucietia sequanensis. Next base: position 138,040 of record JANIJN010000015.1, read on the forward strand.
TATTTAGGTTGACTAAAATTTCATTACATTCTGGTTTCCAATATAATATTTTTGATAAATTTATATATATCTTTAATTGTCTTTTATTCAATTATCATACTCTTCAATCAATCAATTTAAATTTCGTCGTTGAAATAACTAATATTGTCTTACTATTCAATCAAGATTCTATTCACATATAATTTTTGTATGTATTTAATACTCGGCTTGTTCTTAGTCTCCTTATCAATCAATTCCTAAATAAAATGAATTAATACTAACGAATGTCAATTACAGCTACTTGATAATCCTTGATCAATTTAATTCAATTCATTGTTTACAACAAGAAGAATCCTCCCTTTTTAACCATCTTGTTTCAAATTTGATATGTCTGAAGTAGTTGAGCCCGTGAGACCATCTGACGATGCTGTTTCAACTACTCCAACAACCACTTCCAATTCTGGTGGCTCAAGTAATGCTTTGAAAAAAATTGCTTCCAGTTCAACTTGGACTTCTCCATTTAGATCTTCCTCGGTAAAACAAAAGAACTTACGTAAAGAATTTCAAGAGCAGAATAATGTCAAACAAATTCAAGTCCCAAGAAAATTCACTTCTCATCCTACATTAGATGCCGAGAAGAAAAAAGAACTTGCAGCCGAAAAAGAAAAGGTGAAGAAAGCTAAACAGAAAGCAAAAGCAGACGCCGAAAAAAAAGCTAAAGCTGAAGCAAAAGAAACTTCTGAGAAGACACAAGAAGATGAAACTAAAATCAAAGACGAATCCCAATTAGAGGAACAGCTCGAAGGTGAAAATAAGACAGAAGTCCCTGAAGTAGAGAAAGATGAAGAAAAAGTAGCTGAAGAAGAACAAGTAGAAGAAGAAAAAGAAGCTGAAGAAGAAGCAGAAGAAGAGGAAGAAGCAGAAGTTAAGAATGAAGACAAGGAACTCGAAGAAGAACTCGAAGAAGACGAAGCAGATAAATCCACAGGTACAGAAAGCGAAAAACCTCTTTTTGAAACCGAAGGTGCGATACCTAACTCAAAAGAATTAGAAGTTGAAGGTAAGGCTGCTGAAGTTGATGCTGCTGATAATGAACCTGACGCTACAGCTGTCGAAGATGATGTAAAAGCTGAAAAGGAGGAAGTACCAGAAACTCCAAATGAACCATCCACCGAAACAGAAGTCAACAACGATGATAACATCAAAGAAGTCATCAAAGAAAATCCAATTGAATTAGTTGTCCAACCTGAATACAAATACCAACCCACCGAATTACCCAATCAAAAGACATTGGATAGTTTCAAAGACAAACCAGTACTTTTAAATCGTTATCAAGATTTGAACACTACTGCAATTGGCTCAGTTTCAAAAACTTTAGATGACCCAAATAAAGTAGTTGACTTGGGAAGTGGTTTAAAATTAACTCAAAAACAATTACTCGAAATTGCTGCAACAAGAATTGCCCCAGTAATTGCATCTATTAACGATGAAGTTTCAAAGACCAGAAACGAGGATGAAATCAAAAGGCAACAAGAGTTATCAAATAAAGTCGGTCAACACGAAACCAAATTAGGAAAAGAATTTGATAAATATGTTGCTAAGATAGGTAAAACAAGAGAAAAATTCGACAAAGAAATTGCTAAAAAGTTAGAAGATATTTCAAAGCAAGTCAAAGTTGCTGATACCAATGCCGTTAATTTTGATAAGCAAACACGTGAAGAAATCGAGACTGCTAACACCGACTTCAAAAATCGTGAATTAAAGGCAGTTGAAAAACACAGCAACGATAAAGATACTTTAATCAAGAATCACGATGAATTATTGGCAACTAAAAAACAAGAGTTAGAAGATTCTAAAACAAATCAAGAAACCACAACACAAGAAATCGAAGAATTACAAGATAAGAAAACTCAATTAGACACTTCAAATTCAGAGTTATCCAATAAAATCGATGAATTGACAGCCGAGTTTAATGTCAAAGCTGGTGAACTTGAAGAATTGAAAACCAGATTTAATGAAAAAGATGAAGCGCTTTCCAAACATCTCTTAACCAAAGACGAATTAGACAAAAAGATTGAAACATCTACGACTGAAGTTAAATCAAAACAAGAAAAACATGACAACTTGAAAGTTGAAATTGCCGCTTTGGCTGCTAGTTTGACTGCCATATCAGGTAAATTAGGTGAGTTACAAAATGATAAGGCCGTTCGCCAACAAAGATTAGTAGATGCCAAAGAACATTATTCTACTTGGGAACAAGAAAGACAAGAAATGGCGAAAGAAGTCGCAAGAGACCATGAACGTCAAAGATTAGAAGCTCAACATGCTGCTGAAACAAGACGTGTTGAGGAAGAAATTGAAAGAACTAGATTAAAAGAAGAGGAAGAAAGAAAACGTGAAGAAGAGGCCCAAGAAAAGGAACGCTTGAGAATAGAAGAAGCCCAAGAAAAGGAACGTTTGAAAGTAGAAAAAGAAGAGAAAGAAGAGGAAGAAAGACTTCTCAAAGAACAACAAGATAAAGAAGAGGAAGAAAGACTAGCAGCTAGTCCTGAACATCAACGTCAATTGAGAATCGAAAAACGTGAATCAGAACAACAAAGATTATTGGAGGAAAAAGCGGAGAATGAAAGACTCTATATTGAACGTAAATTAAAGGAGGAAGAAGCATCTGCAAGATTGCAAAAGGAAATAGAAGAGTTGAAGGCTCAAAAAACTTTGAATGCCGAACAAGAAAAAGTAGAAGCAGAGAGGGTTGCTCAAATGAAATTAGATGAAATTGAAAAATTGAAAAAAGAGCACGAAGCAAGATTACAATTGTATAGAGAACGTGTTGAATTTGAAGAGTTACAAAAGACAAGATTACTAGAAGAAGTTGAAAACTTGAAAAAAATCAGACATTTGAAAGAAGAAAAAGCCAAACTAGCAAGCGAGGTTAATGCTACTAAAGATGCTGATTTGGAACGTATTCAAAAATTGATTGAAGATAGGGAGCTTGAAGTTACAAAATTGTCAAAACAAATCGAATACGATGACGACGAATTAGCAGTTGCTTTAAAACATGAGGATGCAAAAAATAAATCTGCATCCACTGGAACTTATTCTGCAAAATCAGTTAATGATTCAGTTCCAGACAAAGTGGCAAAAGATGAACTTGAATTGAGTTCAGCTTCTAAGAAACAAGATCACTCCTCTGTTGGGACATTACCTTCTATAGACGAATCCAAGAAGGAAGTTGAACCAATTTCAAAAACTAAGACCAATACCGTGGCTGCTGTTCCTATTTCGAAGACGAAGACTAATACTCTGACTTCTGCCCCTATCTCGAAAACTAAAACAAACACTCTGAATTCTTCACCTGTCAATGAATTATCGAAGAAAGATACTCAAAGAGGTAAGACTTCAAATCCAACTGCTGCTGTTCTTGCCGCAACTGCTGCCGGTGCCACTGCTGCATCGTCATCAAAGGATGCAAAGCCTTCAACATCTAATGGTGGTTCCAACGAAACCAGCAGATCAAAAAGTTTAGGTAAGAGATTCAGAAAATTCATTGGTACTAGCAATGACTCCAATGAAAATAAGGCAGCCGCTTCAGCTGCTCCTAAAGATAATAAAGTAGAAACTAAACCTAAAGCTTCTAACAAAACGAGCAATGGTATTGCTGGTACAAGTAATCCTCCAATCAATATTTCAAATCAACCAAAAGGTATCGATAAGTCTGGAGCCCTTAGTCCAGCATTATCATCCGAGTACGAAACTTATTCAGTTTACGAAGAAGTTGACGACGACGAGTATAATACTCACAAAGATGATCCAAACTATTTTGAAATTTCAAGTGAAGAATTTGAAAAACATAAGAGTAAGCGCTAATAGATTTCGCAACTTTAATTCCAGCTCGTTAGTTTGAAATGTATCTCCACTATTTTTATTACTTTTCAATTCTCTTGTTTTCTCGAACGATGAAATCATTTGTATAACACTTTTACTATTCTTTTTATTTCAATGTTCTTTCTGTTTTCTTATTATTGTTTCCAAAGTTTAAATTATTAGCTTATTTGTAATGTATGAATATTAAAGTTATTTTTTTATGAAAAACTGTATGCAAAATGTTAGAAAAAACTGAATTGAGTCGTCGTCGTGATTATGATAACAACAGAAAACTCAGCCGTACTGTCGAAATCGTTTTAAAGGACTACAATTTGAATATTGAAGATCGAGTGTGTCGGTTGATGTATTTTCATGCGTTTGGGTGAATAATTCTCGGAATATATTTCGAGAAAATGTCGTTTTAGCTAATTCCGGAGTTAAAGACAAAACTTTCAAATTATGCAATTATTTATAAATACACATTAAATATATAGAGATACATTAGAAAAGAGGGGTAGAATAAAATAACAGATACATTTGTGCATCATATGTTTGTTCCGAATTATTCCTTGATCTGTTATTATGCTATGAATTGAAGTGATATGTGAGTTGATTGAAGTTTTGGGAAAGTTGACAATTTTGCGATTATAAAATAAATGTATAGTTTAATATGAAGTGTCAACGACATATCTACCTAAAATGGTTCCTTCTTCCATCTCCTTATAAATTCTAGGTAAATCAGATAATCCGGCCATTTTTATAGGAGAATGTATCAAACCTCTTGTAAAAAAATCGATTGCTTCTCTAGAATCAGCTCTATTACCAACGTAAGAACCACTTATATTAATTGATTTAACGACTGAGTCAAATACCATTGCTTTCACAGAAGCATCAGCAGGTAAACCTACAAGAACAACGGTACCAGTAGGTCTCACATACTCAAGAGATTGTTGCATAGCTTGTGGAGATACTGAAACGTTAATTACACCACGAGGTCCACCATCAGTAACTTTCTTAACGGTAGCCACCATATCATCGACTCTATTAAAATCAAGGTAGACTTCTGCACCCAAGTTTTTACACAATTCACCTTTGTCATCACCACCATCAATGGCTACGACTCTATATCCCATTGCTTTTGCGTACTGGATAGCCAAAGTACCTAATCCACCACCAGCACCTGAAATTGCAACCCATTGACCAGCATTAAGATTGGCTGTTTTCAAAGCTTTATAAACAGTAATACCAGCACACAAAATTGGGGCCACTTGGGCCAAGTCAGTACCATGAGGAATTCTAGCAGCTTGAGTAGAATCAGCAGTAGCATATTGTTGAAAAGAACCATCATGAGTATAACCAGATAAATCAGCATGATCACAATTAGATTCATGACCCAGTTCACAGAACTCACAAGAAAGACATGATCCATTTAACCATTTAATACCAGCATAATCCCCAATTTTCCAATTTTCAACATTCTCACCCATTGCAACCACAACACCTGCACCTTCATGACCACCAACCAAAGGCAATTTAACTTTAAGTGGCCAGTCACCCTTCCAGGCATGTAAATCGGTGTGACAAACACCAGAGTACTTGACATTGATCAATAATTCATGTGGACCTGGCTTAGGGACTGGTATGTCTTTGTATTCCAATTCACCACCATGAGTTTCAAAAACAACACCTTTCTGAGTTTGCGGGATTGTGAAAGTTGAGTTAAGTCTGACTATATTATATTGATGAGCTGGGAAGCGACATGATAAGATTTTGGTAAAATTCCTCGAGGATAATCGAGGTAAGAATTTGATCATTGTATAATATTTCTTTGATTTATTTGAAAAGAAAAAGAATTAACGAGTGTTTTTACTTTCAAAAAAAAGGGAGTCAATGATTATAAATATAAAAAGTATTGGAAGATTAAAAAAATTAGAATAAAAGAACATAAACTGAAAAGTCAACAAGGCAGATCTTTGACTCTCTAGTACTTAAAATATCAATATTTTCATGCACGGTACGGCACGGTAGTTGTTTCTAACTCCTACTCCAGAAAACACAGATTAGTCAAAACGAAAGCTTTCGAACACACACAATACCAAATGACTTTTCAATTATGACTGACTCATATCGACTTTTATTCACCGATGACTTTAAGCTGTTTAACCGAATAAATTTTTTGATGATTAAAAGACAGCTGATTTTTTTTGTTTTTTTGAAAGCATTGATAAATACCCCAGACTTTTTCCGGACGAAAACGGAGCCTTCCGCGCTCCGAAAAACTATTATTGTCCTTATTCATCTTAAGGTATCGAATATTCAATATTCAAGTCTTGAAAGATACTCTTACAAGACATCACTCTTACAAGACAGCAACTTCACCAGTGCTGGTAGTTTATGCCCAAATTTCATTGAAGAGTAAGACAGTAATCGGCTAAACATACACATAATAGTAATAATTCAAATGTGCAGAGAATTGTTTTTCTCGGACTTTAACAACCTATATCTCGTGATTGAGGCCTCGAATATTTGGTTGCAATCATCAGTCATTTGTGTGACAAATCTTATCAAATTACGAAATGTCTGATAAGATTTGTGATTTTTGACTGACCAATCTTAAATGACGCTTATTAATAATTGCATTTGGTTACGTTATCTATTGAGTTATTATACAAAGAAAAAAGCTATGAATGAGAAGTTTACAAACCAGGTGCCGTATTGACTTCGCTAATCGAATGTAGTTTTCTTACCTGAAGATGGCACAATAGCAGCACTGGCTCTTTGAGCTGTAGCTAAAGCGATTGACGATTTCATTCTTTTACCATCTGATTGTTGATTATGGTCATTATAAGTTCTCTTTCTTGGAGCTGGAGCTTGTGATCTTTCAGGTCTTTCAGGTCTTTCAGATCTTTCGGACCTTTCGAAACCTTCGGATCTCACAGGTCTTTCTCTTGCTTGAGTCGGTCTATCATTATCGTTGACCTCACCTTCGACAACTTCTTCAGTATTTCTTCTTTGATTTGGTGTTCTCTTTGATCTATCTTCCCCAAACTCTAACCTTAATGGTCTATTTATTAAAGTTTTAGCTAATTTTGATTTCAAGGCTGTAGTTGGTCCTTGTTCATCTTTAAAATCAATGAATGCGAAACCTTTACATTTACCACTATCTTCAAAGGTTGCCATTCTAATTCTTACGATGTCTCCACAATGTCTAAAATGCTCTTCTAAATTGTCTTCAGTAGTATCGAATGATAAATTACCAACAAACAAAATTCTCGATGGTGGATTTTTTGATAATGTATTTGGTGTAGCTTTATCAGCCTCTGGTCTACCTTCAAATGAAGTTGAATTTTTGATCAACAATTTTCTACCATTCAAGTTTGATTCACTTATAGCAACAACTGTTTGAACATGCTTATTACTTGGTAAATCTAAATATGCAAAACCTTTAATCTTATTACCCTTTTTTGGTAAATTGATTCTAGTTATGTCAATATTTTCAACTTTTATTAAATCATCATCTTTTGTACTCTCATCATTTGGAATGTAATTTTCCGTCTTGGCTAAAATCAAATTAACAATATCTTCTTTAGTTGTATCGAATGTTAAATTACCAATCCAAACACCATATGGTGATTTTTTCAGTGTTTTAGCTTCTTCTTCTTCTTCTTCTTTAGTAAGAATAGGTTTTGGAGCTGGATTCTTTTTAGCAAGCTTATCTAAATCTAATTTACCCTTTTTCAATAAACGTTGTTGTTTTTTCGATAATGGAACACCTGCTTTTAAATCAATTTCAAGTTCTTCTAATTCTTTCTTGGTTTCTTCATCAGTCTTTTTTGATTTCTTCTCTTTCTTCTGTTCTTTTCTAGCCTTTCTTTCTTCCTTGCTATCTTCCTTTGGGGTGTCTATTATTTTTTCGTCGTCACTCATATTGATCCTTATTGTAAACAGTTCTTGGTTGAGTTAGTTGTTAAACTTACGCTTCTTAAAATATATTTAGAATGTCATCGCATACTTTTTTCGAATATTTATTTTTTTATTGTTTGGTGTACGGAAATTATTTACTACTCGTGAATTTTTTTGCAGACTATATACTTACCGATAACGCTTCAAGATGAGCATATCTTACACCTATTTGTACTATATAAAACAAGTCAGCACATTCCTACATTATTTCAAAGGTTTTGTATATGAACTTTTCAATTGAAAAAAGAAATATAATATTTATCACATTGCAGTATATATATTTTTAGACTAAACTATTCAAAAGCTATTTTTAGAGCAGCGGAAGTATCCTTAACTAATTGTCTTCCCTTTTCCAAAACTGCATCCATGGCCATTACTGGATGAGGCACACCTGGATAAATGTTTATATCCGATTTTATACCGTTTCGCTTCAATTTTACGTTATAAGCTTCAGCCTCCGATCTTAGAATATCGCACCCAGCGGCAGCAATAAGACAAGGAGGTAACTTTTTAAAACTTTCATCAGGATAAAATAAAGGGGAAGATTCTGGATTTGTTAAATCATCACCTCCATTTGGTAAATATAACGTACGGTACCATAACATTTTTTCAGCAGGTAATTGAGGAGTGAATTCATTTTCACCCCAGGAAGGTTGACTTTCACGAGTTGCAGTATTATCAGTAACTGGAACCACTAATAATTGGAAAACAATAGGAGGTAAATTTTTAGATAATGGGGAGTTAGCAAATTTATGAGATATAACAGCAGCAAGATTACCTCCTGCGCTTGAACCACCAACTGCAATTTTTTTGTTGTTTATACCTAAATCTTTTGATCCTTGTTCAAAAACATATAACAAAGCTTCAAATGAATCATGAACTGCAGCTGGAAATGGATTTTCAGGAGCTAATCTATAATCAACACTAACAACTATACATTCAGATAATTTAGCCATTTTTGAACAATATGAATTTTCGGTACTTCTTTCAACTGAATAACCTAATACCCAACCACCACCATGGAACCATAATAATACTGGCCAACCATTTTCAGGTTCATTACCATTAGGAATGAAAATTCTTGCTGGAATTTTAGGGCCTTCAGTATGTTTCCTATCAATTTCAATGTCATAAATTTTATGAAGTGATTCAACAGGCGATTGACCTGGCATAACATTACCACCTTGTCTTATTTCATTTAATGGAACCCTATGAGTGTATAAGATATTTGAATTTTCAGTAAGATTCTCCTCGAAAAAATTGGCGTATTCGGGATCTATTCTATCTTTTACCGATTCATCAATTTTATATGGTGGGTTTGGTATACCTCCGGAGAAGGAATGATCTGCTTGTAATGTATAAGACATGTTACTGTTAAATTTGAATTTAGTTAATTCATAGTAGTTGATTTTTTTAAAATTCGACAGTAGGATTGTGTTTGTTTTATACGAATATATTGTTGGTATAAAGATAAGAGATACAATAATTCCGATAATATTTGGTCTATTGTCGCAATGTCCCCCACCATAGAAAAAAAAAGACCCCCCACCAGATAATATATGAGATTTCCTATTAAGTCAATTTGACTACAAACCTAATAAGAGCTCAAAAGTTTGATAATGCAAAAAAAAAAAGGGCGTCATAAATTTTATTTAACGACATATATAACTGATATATAATTAAGGGCTGAAGAAATATGTGAACACAACAAAACACAACACAAAATGAAAAAAAATGGCATTAGAGATAAAGCTATAATCAATTATCATCAACCATTTCTAGCCATAACCATTTTCTCCATAATTCGCCAGCTTCATTAATGATGTTATCCATGAAATTAATCTTAAAATAATTATTTGAGCTGTCATTTGTAATTATTTGATCTTTACTTTCATTATCATTACTACCAAGATTTGATGAGTTTGATTGTGAATTTGAATTTGAGTTTATATCATGTTCAGTATTATTTGAAGAAGAAGTTGAAGTAACTGATAAAATTTCATCATCATCATCATCTTGTTGTTCTTGTTTTTCTTTATCCTTTTGTTCTTTATATTGTTTATATTTATCACTTCTATTATAAGATTTTGTAGGTAAATGTGATAAAAATTGTCTGATTTCATGTTGATCTAATTCAACCAAAGTACTTTCTTTTGATTTAAGTAAAGCTAAAGCAATGAAAATTAATTCAATTTGAGGATCAATTTTAGCAAATGGAATTGATTGACATAAATTATAATTATCAATTGAGTCTGAAATTTTATTATCATTTATAATTTTGGAAGAATTTTTAATATTATTATCATCATCTAAATTTAATTCATTCATTAAATTTCTAAAAGAATTTGATCTTTTATCATCACCTTCATTATGCTTTTTTAGTTTTGAGTGATCGTCATTTTTTATAGTATTATTATCAATATTATTATTATTGTCATCAACCGTTGTATCATAATCATCTTCATTACTAACTGACCAAAAAACATCAGGACCTAATTTATCAAGAATTTTATTATCAATATTTAATTTTTCCATATAATAATTTTTATTCTTTCTTTCATTTTTTTTATTTGGTAATCTCCAACCAAGAATTGAATCCCAAATTCTACCACGATCTAATCTTGACCAAACTTTTGAGCCACCATATTTTAACCACCAAATTAACCATTCATCATCATTACTTCCGAATTTATTTAATATTTGTTCTTCTTGAAAAAATTGTGATAATTCAGGTAATAATTTTCTTAAAATGTAAATGAAAAATGATACTCTTTCTTCAATTGTACCTCCACTTATTGGTAATGTTGATTTATTGATTTTTAAATCATTTGGATTATATTGTTTTCTTGAATCGTTATTATCATTATCATTATTATTACTATTAGAGCCATTGTTATTACTGTTCAATTCATTTTGTTTGTTATTATTATTATTGATATTATGATTATTACTTCTTTCTTCAGGTGAATGTAATATAACTAATACCAAACGTTCATAAACTTCATGGAAAGACATTTTATTTGAATCATCCTTAACTAATTCATTCAAATACTCATTCAATTCAGGTATGTTATCAATATAATTTGAGTAATCATTAATTATATCTTTTATTATAAGATTTGATGAATCAGGATTATTAAAATTTAAATTTGAATGACTTGCTTCACGACCAATTAAAACCCAAGTTGTATTTTGAATTGGAGGTAACCATTCAGCTAAACCAAGAGCTATCCAAGTTAATGCTTGATCATACTTTATAATTTTACCCCATTTATTTATAAATTTAAAAATTGATTTTTCTAGTATTTCAAAGATCTCTAATTCAGTTGACGAAAGATTATCATAATTGTGATTCAGATTGTTGTGGGAATGTTCATTTGGAGGTGTGACCGAATTTATATTTGAATTTGAATGTACATTTGGATTTGGATTTGGATTTGGATTTGAATTTGAAATTGAACTTGAATGAGAATTAGAATTAGAGTTTGAATTTGAATTTGAATTAGACCTTGATGAATGATTATGAGTACCTGATGAAAATTTTAATCTGTGAATATATTTTTTCAAATCTTTTCTTATCTTATTCTTTAATATTTCATCTTTTGAACTTTCATCAGAATCATTTGATTCAGTTGAATGTAATTCATATTCATCCTTTTTATGATGATTGTGATTGTTATGACTATGATGATGATGGTGATTTTTTTTATGAAGATGATCATTTATAATTTCATTATCGGGTTGTATAAAAGGATTAAGAACAAATGGATGATATTTTAGTAAAATTGGCCAAATTTTGAATCGAAGAAAAGGAGGTAAACCCTTTTGTCTAGCAATTAAAGCTAAACCATGGTGATTTCTCTCATTCAAATAAATTTTACATTGATTGAAAACATCTAAATCATAAGAGAAAGAAGGTTTTGAGTAAATTGAAGAAGAATGTTTTTGATTAACCACAGGACTATTTGATGATAATGAAGGTAATGTATGTATAACGGGTAAAAGAGTAGCTGAAGTTGATTTTGACGGAGAAGATGATGATGGTAAAGAATTTATTGAGGAAGCCATTGAATTTGTATTTTGAAAGTCATTGGTATTATATGTTGTATGATTATTATTATGATTATATATATTATCAGTTGATAAAAGATTCTCAGATGGAACCCGTATCGTTTCTTGGGTCATAGTAACTATGATTTTGAATTATTGGAGTTGACTAAGACTAATTCGGTAGAAAGCGAAGCAAGTGAAATGAAATGAAATGAAATTAACCAAAAAAGAAAATATAACTAACGAACGAGTGGGTTTGATCGAGCTTAGGGTATGAATAAGTCAAAATAGTATATGAGAATCAATGGAAGATGGCAATCGTATATATATTAGTATAATTGAAAATAGTGTGATATCGTATAAGAGCGTGTGATTCTTAAATTTCAACGGAACGCTAGTGTGACAATACAGACAACGGATCGGGACTAGATGAGATTTCCAATATATTTGAGGGTAATGGGTAATGGGAAGCGGGAGCAAGTAGAGAGTGGCTAATACATGTTTGGCGGGTAGACAAGAACAGATATATGGGAAATGGGGAATGGGATAATCAACTTTATAGTATCAACAGAATCGAAGATCAAGTTATATCAAAGAATTATATAGCGTAAATTTACAAAGGATTCATTAAGTATTGATTATTGTTAGTGAGATTTTTTTTTTTTTTCTTCTTCAATTCTTTGCTTGGTCTCAATTTTACTTTATTTTTATTTGCTCCGAGGAAGAGCGGATGTTAACAGCCGTACACCACCATTATTCCCACAACGATCACGTGACTCACACAGGCACACCCACATACCCGTGCACCACTAGTACAAGTCTCGGTTACTTCGGTCGCTCGAAAACGGAACAAGAAGTACTGCTACAATTTCAATGAGAATGGAAACAAAAGGGTGCTACCACTATATTACTTTCACATATCACTATGAATTTTTGACCTTTTAGTGCTTCTTACCAAATAAGACTACTTTTGCTACATCTTAAAATCGCAGTAACTGTAGCGCACATTTCAACTTCAACTTCAACTTTCAAGTTCATGTACGTTCAAATCATTCACAATCACTTGATTTGACTTCTTATTCAGACCTGTCACATTGAGTCATAGGTGTTCTTTCTGTCATCACCACACTCAACTTTACATGAAGTCATGGTCCATCTATTCAAACATATATCCAATCCTACAGAATCTAAATTGAGAAATGGTATGTAATATGTAGCTTAGCTTACACCTAGTTCAAAATAAAGGGTATGAAATGTGTAATGTGTGATGTGTGTGATTCACACCCGCAATAAAACACACAATTATCTCTAAATTTATATACTAACAAGAAATTTGTTAGCCATAAATACTGATCTGTTAGGTCCCTTTAACAAAGAATTATTGGATTTATCGGTGTTATCTTATAATGAAAAAAGTTTGGTTTTAATAGTTTCTTTTTTACTGAAACGTTTAACGACATACATGAATGATTATTATTCATCTAATAAATCGGATAATTTATCAAGGTCAAAATCATTCTCTTTGAAAAGGTCTTCAAGTTCATCATCAACTACATCTTCTCCGTCAAACAAAAAGAACCCTAAAGTTAGACATGATATCAATGATAAACAAAGTTTGCTTATATTGAAAACTTTAACAGTCACATTATACTTAATACAATATGGTTCAGATTCATTTGTTGATTGGATAAAACTAAAGTATTTGGATTTCATAGTACCATTGAAATATGTTAAATTTAATAATAATTACAGTAAGTCAATAATATCGAAATCAAATACCATTATTACTTATTGTAAGAATGAAAAAGATTTAACGAATTTAAGATCAAATACAAATAAATTAAGATTAGATATGATAGTTCCTGGTTTGAAAAGAAGTACATCAACTAAAGAAAATTCAATCATTCCATCTTCTCATATAAATGATTCTCCTTCTTTTACCCCTACTCGAAATACTTCAAATACTATAGGTAATTATACTAGATCTTCAAGAAGTTTAGATATTCCAAGATCAAATAATATTGGATTCGATTCTCATGATTTAAGTCCACTTGTTGAAGAGTTACATTCACAATCGTCAGATCAATCATTATCAAATCAATCAATATCAAATCCAATTAATGCTAATTCAGATCATCGATCATTTCTTTCGAATAATCCTTTTTCTTGATAATTGTTTGATTGTGTAATATAATTGTATAATATAACTGTATAATATTTTAGTTCTAATTTTTAATTGTATAACTTGGTACTTCACTCTGTTTGTATTTTTTCTCATCAAATCATAGGTGGATATTTTTAAGATGAAATATGGACTAATTGGTTACATGATAATAGACCGACTTCTTGTAACCATTGGAAATGGCTCACACTTGTCAGTTTTTACTTGTGTAACTTTCAAAGTTTTACAGAAAAGCTTATGGATTTGGAGATTAGCATATCGGCTCTTATGAAATGGTGAATCGATATACTTATATCTTGTTCAAACGATTCATGAAATATATGATTTGCTGCAAGCAGCCGCAATCAGATTCATTTCTTTTTGTAACCATATTGACTGCATATAAACGATGTAGGTATTATAAAGTATATAAACTGATGATCTTCATGCTCATGTCATTTATTGAAAGCCAACCTGATACAATTTATGAGTTGATGATTGGTAGTAGAAGTGAACAATTTGACATAAGGAATAAGTTGAGAACTTTAAGTTTGAGTCAAAACATATGATGATAAACAAGGGAGAATCCTATTTCTTGAATATAGTGCTAAGTTATATGGTAAGCCAATTAAGAACAACCTGGATCTTTACGAGTTCGAGGATTGTGAGAAAAACTTATCAGCAGAATGAGCTTAATTGCTAGAGAGTGTAATGATGGATACCAAAAGTAAGATTTGTTCATCTTGTCAATTCAAATACAGCCATCTTAGCATTTATTTGAATGTTTATGTAACTCAAGGGTTGATCATCTATTGTGACATATATTTTTTTTTTCACCACGACAGACACCATTTTATCATGGATAATTAAACAAGTATCAAATTACTGTTGTAATTTTACAAAACTCTTTGAAAAATTCATTTAGAAGAACTCTTTCTTAGACGATTTTTAGCATCTCATAACATATCATAACCTTCATTTAGATTCAGCTGATTTTTGAATTTTGAAACGATTTAAGTACCATCTCATTTGATTTTCACACCTAGAGATTTGTCGGCTTTACTAAAATATTTGGTTCTGAAGGCATGAAGTTCGCCTTCTACCTCGTTGATGGTTTCGTCATAAAAATCTGCAATTGAGACTTCAACAACATAAAACACTACCAATATACCGAATTTGCAGACTTTTCGATATAGACAATGTCCAGCACCATTCATCCCCTCAATGTAAATCATGCAGCACCCCATCTGTCCATTTGTCTTTTCAATTTAGTCAAATGTAGCTCGAATAAATTCATACATTGTCGCTATCGAAGTATAGCTATGCTTACGTTGTTAAGTATTTACCACATCATCATTATCGAGCCATAAGTCATATACTATGTAGGGTCGCTACCAAAGAAGTACTAATTTGACTGTGGTTGACTCAATTATCAATCCTGATATAATTCAAATTTACATGTGTATGTCAATATATCGACAAATTTGTAATACCACAACGACATTAAGTTCATCGTATGATATGTTGTGTGAATAGTAACTTTTTTGCGTCATGGTTGTTAATGGAGTAAACTAATATCTGAATAGTACCATATTCGGTTAACAGGTGAACAGGTGAATAGGGGCTTTTTGATTTCTTTTTTTATTTGTTATGCTGCTCGCATTCCCGTTTGTTGTATGTTCCGAGAAGTAGAGTTAGTTCCGAGGGCGCCCGATAGGGCAGAGAATTGCTTTTCTTTACATATTTATATTGTTTTTGCGTGATTTTGGCTTTTTTAAGTATGGGGGACAGTCACATGATCTCCACAAAATAAAAAGAAATTTTAATGAGACCAGCCTCTTATCAATTACGTTTGCAAATAACAATATAAAAGGGATAATAATCGCCACCCAAAATTCAAATTGTCATAGATCTTTCTCTCCTGATCTTTTAATTTAACCATCAAATCAATCAATCAATCAATTTAATTGAACTAATCATCATGCAAATCTTCGTTAAAACCTTAACAGGTAAAACTATTACTTTAGAAGTTGAATCCTCAGATACTATTGACAATGTCAAAAGTAAAATTCAAGACAAAGAAGGTATTCCACCTGATCAACAACGTTTGATTTTCGCCGGTAAACAATTAGAAGACGGTAGAACTTTATCTGATTACAACATTCAAAAAGAATCCACTTTACACTTGGTCTTGAGATTAAGAGGTGGTATGCAAATTTTTGTTAAAACTTTAACCGGTAAAACCATCACTTTAGAAGTTGAATCCTCCGATACCATTGACAATGTCAAAAGCAAAATCCAAGACAAAGAAGGTATTCCACCTGATCAACAACGTTTAATTTTCGCTGGTAAACAATTAGAAGACGGTAGAACTTTATCTGATTACAACATTCAAAAAGAATCCACTTTACACTTGGTCTTGAGATTAAGAGGTGGTATGCAAATTTTTGTTAAAACTTTAACCGGTAAAACCATCACTTTAGAAGTTGAATC
>JANIJN010000015.1:154696-299363 GCA_030557975.1 Soucietia sequanensis
AAAATCCAAGACAAAGAAGGTATTCCACCTGATCAACAACGTTTAATTTTCGCTGGTAAACAATTAGAAGACGGTAGAACTTTATCTGATTACAATATTCAAAAGGAATCCACCTTACACTTGGTCTTAAGATTGAGAGGTGGTATGCAAATCTTCGTTAAAACTTTAACTGGTAAAACTATTACTTTAGAAGTTGAATCTTCTGATACCATTGACAATGTCAAAAGCAAAATCCAAGACAAAGAAGGTATTCCACCTGATCAACAACGTTTAATTTTTGCTGGTAAGCAATTAGAAGACGGTAGAACTTTATCTGATTACAACATCCAAAAAGAATCCACCTTGCACTTGGTCTTAAGATTAAGAGGAGGTGTTCAAATCCAAACTTTGAGTGGTAAAGTTGTAACTTTATAAGTTGAAGCATGATTCATCTAATCTGAATTTTTTTTTTCTTTTTTTATAGATATGTAATGAGGTATTTACTTTTATAACTTAATTAATTATTACTACTTATACAAATTCAAGTATTCTATTAGCGTTTATTTCACTTATGAAATGACTAATTCTATCTCATGCTTAACAATCGTAGACGTTTCGACATTTTTGAATATATTCAATTGAGTTCTTATAGAATTTGCTTCTTGAACAGCATTGAAACTTTCCAAAACTTCAATTATTCTTTTGGCATTTCTAATTGTTTCTACTTTAACTCTTTCAATATTATTTACGCTGAGGCAATTTTTATAAATCTCTCGCCATGCTTCTAAAAGTAAATTGATTTCTTCCTCATTATAATTCGATTTCAAACTAACAGATTTTTGAATCTCGTCGTCTCTCTTTAATAATAATTTTAAGCATTCATTACTTTCAATTTTTGATCTCCAAGTATTATCAATCACAGGAGTTTGATAAAGTTGTATAATAGATTTCAATGATAATTTAAATAATTCTGGAACAAAATTTACAGGAGACATTGTTTCGAATAAATTTTTAATAAACGTCAATCTTTCTTCCTCAATCTTTATATTATAAGTATTCGATTTACCAACTTTTTTATTTCTAGAATCCCTTATATCCGCCATTGCATCATCATCATCATCATCTTCATAGTAATTATCTGCTAGTATTACACTTTCCATTATTTCAATATACACATCCATTAGTTCCTCATCATAGAATGTGTTGAGGTATATACCCATTAAATTGATTGAATGCTTCTGATATTCACGATTACGTCTTTTCGCTTCAGTCAAAATGACTTTATTAATTTTGATAAGTAAATCTTCATTTGATTTGACAAAACCTTTGGATTTGATAGAAAATGAGACTAAAGCTTCGAGTACCAATTCTTTACCCGACCAAGATTTACCTTTACAGGCTTCAACTAAAATTGTGAACAATACATTTGCTAATTTATCAGAAGACACTTCATCAATAACATCACATAAATCAGCAATTGATCTCGCTATTATTTGTCTCACATGATACTGATTTGAAGAAAGATAAGTTTCAGCGAACTTACAAATCTCTTCTAAGTATAATTTGACAGCACTATTACCACTTGTATTTTCAATCCATTCTCTTTCGAATATTTTAGCTACTGTTTTTACAGTATCATGTTTACCAATGTATGACAATGGTAAGAATGCACTTGCAATCATTTCAAATTTATCACCCCCACTGTATTTGCTCACTGCCTCACTTGCTAAAGCAGCAATTTCTCTATTTCTTTCATCTTCAGATTTGAAATATAAATCATTAATTGTGAGACTATAAGATATGATGATATCAATGGAAGCTATACGACACAAATATCCTGCTGCCGTTGCATATGACGAAGCAATCGTATCATTTCTATCAGTAATTTGATTGATGCATAATTTGAATAATTTGTCACCATATGGTTTTGCGATGGCGTAGTGCTTTGTAACTAAACTTACCAAAACCCTACTACCACAAACTTTAGATGGTAAACCAATTGATCTCTTTATTGATGATTGTAAGACTCTAACCGTTTCCTCCATTAAATCTTCATCTAAAATATCCAATAGCTTTTCAATTGCGTCCATCATTGGTGAATTTCCTAAACTTTGTAATCTTTTAGCATCAATATCATTATTTTTCAAGTTATATTTATCTGCATTAAGTACCAAATAGTTCACAACTTCTGGTTCCAAACTTGACATGAGTGCAATGAAATTATCTAGTAATTTAGGAATAAATGGTTTGATTGCCTCTCCTCCGATTTTGCAAAGTTTCAAGATTGTTTGCAAGGCAAAATTTTTTATATCCTCAGCATCACTTTGTAATCCTTTCAAACCTAGCAAAAATGGTATCAAATTAGATAATACTTCAGTGGCTTTGGTTATTGAAACTCCACCGTTTTTAACATCTGCTGTTCTGATGATTATAGTTGATAAGGATCTTGTCAATTTTGTTGCTTCTTTACGAACACTTTCTTTTATATCATCCATGACTCTGAAACTCATTTTCCAAATTTCTTCTATCTTGTTTTCGTATTTCTCTAATGCAACGACTTGTAGCAAGTCAGTTAATGCGGTCGTACTAGCTTGTCTAACTCTCCATTCTTTGTTACCCATACTTTGAAGCAATTCTTTCAAAATCGCATCAAAAGAATCATCTATAGTCTTAGAACTATCCTTTATCAACGCGTTCCAAATATCGTTCATCGATTTGGCAACAGATGTACTTGGATCAAATTTATATCTGTATAATTTAGGAATCAAACGATCCCTCAAATTTTTATTTGATGATAACATTTCATCCAAACTTGATTTTGATAAGATAGATCCCAAACCGAAAGCCGTACCTTTTCTTGACGACCACAACGCAGAAGATTTAGCCAAAGACATGAATTTATAAACTAAACTTGGGTCACCAACATCTGATGCTAAGTTCAACACATCTTTATAAGTTGATACAGAGCCATCATTGGTTTTTAATATATCTTTGTCAAATAGCTCGGTGTCTTCTTCGACACTACCAGCTGCTAATGCAGATGACGAATTTGTATCGGTAAAGGATTTCAATAATCCTTTAACTAAAGTTTCTTTCAAATCGATGTCACCCATTTCATAAACCAAGCTCAAACCACGAGACGCAGCTTCTTGTATTAACTCATCCCGGTCAGCTAAGAATTTCATGAATGCGATGTGTATTTCACGAGCATTATCCTTGACTGCTTGCAAATGACCTAAAAACTGAACAAATGATAATAACCAAATACATCCGGCTCTTTTCAAAGACGGTTTTGTGTTTGCACAAGACTTCAAAATCAAATCGAGGATCAATGGAACTCTAGAAATGTCTTTAGGGATAAATTGAATAGTTTCGCCTAATATATCAATGCCTCTTTGTAAAACTTTCGATTCCCAGCCACCAGCGGCAATTGATAATGCTTCACCGCTGGTAAATATGTACTCAATTTGTTTAGATACATGGGTATCATATATGGCTTGTTCGAACTCATCTAGATCGAAACCGTGTTGGTTGGTTGTGAGTTTCGCTAAAGACAATTGTGAAAATGCTAGAGTTGACTTCTCATCACATTTCTTTACTTTCGGTTTGAGAAATTCAATGAACTTATTGACATCGTTTTCGACTGAGGAGTATATAGCGACATTAGGACCAAGAACACCGTAAATAGCCAATTGTCCAACGCATTCTGATACTATGCTTTCAAGACCGCTATCTGACATTGAAGTAAAAAGAAGTTCAATATATCTTTGAACAATTTCCGGTTTCAAAACACCAATTCGTTTTCTCAACATAAGACGAGATATAAGGTATCCTGAAGTTAACAAATAGGCTTTCAATAAGTACCTCGGTGTTTCACTGTTTATTAGTTTCTGTAATAAAGTTATGACTGTCGCATCATTATTAGTTGGATGACTGCCAATAATACCGATAGCTTTAGAAACTTGATTGGAAGAAGTCTCATTCAAAAATTTTGCACCTAATATATCAATAAGTCCATTTAGAAATTTGGACAGTTTACCGACAACAGCTGGAGGAGATAAAGACAATAATTTGATGAAAACAGTCCCGTAAATGACATCAGATCCAACTCGTCCGTTGCTTGCAAACTGGCCAACGAAGCTGTTAAATATAATTGAAAGGTATGTATCGAATGAGCCATCAGAATCTAAGTCTGACATTTGTTGGTCATCTGATATCTCATTTATTTTTTTGATTACAAGATCTTGTACTTGCTTATCAAATTCGATTGCCTTATCAAGCCTCACGGCCCATTCTTCATCAGGTACGATAACGGTTGATGACCCATCAATTGCTTGCATGACTAAGGTTTCAAAAATAAATTGAATAGCTTTACCTAAACTACCATTTATTGTTGCATTTTCCGAAGTCGAAACAGAGGCCAATTCGGTCTGTAAAGTATGAACCATTGAATTGAAGGATGGAAAGCTAACGGTCGAGTTCTCTCCAAGTAAATCTGCAGTTGCTTTGAACTCCAGGGTATTTGATGACTGCAAAATATTAAACCAATGTGGATGTAAACCCTTTGAAGCCTCTTCGATAGTATCTGCCCGATTGTTTTTAGATGTGCCTAAAACACACAAGTATCTAGCTTCTGGATCATCAAAAGAAAATGTACAGTTTACATATTTTATAGCAATGAATCTGCAAGCATCTAAGTTTTGAATGCCCTCAAGCTTGTCAAAACTTAAGAAAGCTTTTGCGATTACCTTCAATTTGCGTTTTCCCTCATAAGAAATCTTTGGTAAATGCACTGTTAAGCCAGATAACGCTTCTTGAATAGTAGCTCTCAAATCAGCATTCTCACCTTCCAAAGATTGGAATAAAAATTCAATATAAGCTATATCATCAATGAATAACTCTGGATTTGACTTTAGTATATTACCCAAAGCCTCATACTGTAAAGTCCTCTGATTAATTGCTGAGCTGTAGTTCTTCACGACCGAGTTGTCGATTTGTGGCCAACCTTCGCTAATTAAATTTTCTTTGAGTTGAGAAGCCATATTAATGTTGAAGTCTTTGAATGACTTCGCTGTAGCCTCACCATAGACACTATCTTGTTTACTTACCCACTTAATGAATTGTATGGTTGTTTGTTTCAACCTGGCGAAGTCTGAAGAAAGACCAATACTCGAAATCTTCGAGATATGTGAGCTTTTTGTAGCCTCTTCACTTCTAATTAAAAGTTGCAAGATCTTCTCTTGTAAAGTTGACTTCACCGGTGGGGCATTGGTAGAGCCTACAAATAAGTTGATCAATGACTTTACTAGTTTTGGATCTTCAACATCGATATCAAGCTTACGGAACGCAATATCTGCAGAGTCGTTGATTGCAGATGATTCATCTACAGAAGCTATGAGCAACGGCATAGCTAGCAAGGATTCTTGAAACCCGCTTTTGATGAATTCCAATAAACATTTCTTTACTGAAAATATTTCTTGCTGCGTTTTATAAGAAACACCAGCATCTGAAGTAAAAAATGCACTATCTTCAACACTCAAGCCAGGGGACTGAAGGGGAGTAGGGTTTGGGTTTGCTCTAAGCATTAAAAATTTGGACACTTTTTCAATAAGGTATATCTCATCATTGGGGTTCTTATCAAATTTGAGGAAGGTATGCATGTTCTCAAATTCAGGCGAATGCTTCGCAGGGCATTCCCATGAAACGAGAAGTTTCGTCAAAATATTAAAAACTCTAGCTGACACATTCTTTGGATAAGTACTTATTCCTTCAATGACCTGTGGAACCAAATCACGTCTTTCTGAATCACTTAATCTTTCAATGGACCTTGATATGAAAAGTAAAGAGTATAATCGGACTGAAGAGGGATCAGCGCCATCGGGGACTTTTGGGGATTTCACTTGGTCTAGCAACGAGTTTACCGGTAATTTTATTGTTCGAGCTGCTGTGATTCTAGGTATTAAATACTGTATGACTTTTAACACCGCTTGTCTTACTGAACCGTGAGAGCTACTCAATTTTAACAATATGGGAGCCAAGTATAAGTTCAATGATTGTTCAAATTGTTTATCATCTGCTGCCAACGCTATACGTAGTTCAACCTTGTTTATCAAAGCTAACTCATTTTCAGCCATTGTTGCGTTAAGGATGTGTTTTGTATTTTGTCAAGATATATAAAGAGGTATACTCTTATAGTGGTGGCAACATTTCTATGTTGACTCAAAGTTGATCTTCGTTATTTTGTCGCGTTTTCATTTTCGAGATCCGCAGCCAAAATCATTATATGATATTTTTGTTTATTAGTACAGCTCTATATAAAATACTATGTAAATGATGCTTAGGTATTTTTATATTCCCTTAAAATGACAGGAACCGATGATGGCGGTAAGGCGCCTAGTTCAGTAACGACTTTCTTGATATATTGTGGAGGTGTTAAATCATACATGATATTCAAGATGTTAACATTATCTATATCCTTCCAATCCTTTAAAGGAACTTTGTCATCTTCCTCATCTTCCTGTTTGTTGTTCTTGTTATTATTATTACCCTTTTTATTCTGATTGGATTTTTTGCTTTCTTCTACCTTCTTTTCGTCTTCACAATGTCTGATAAATTGTTCTAATGCAAATGCCTTCTTTTGAGGTGGATTTTTAGAGTCAGGATTTTGTGCTAAATCTTCGGGATCGGCTAATTCATTGGTCGTAACGGAATCTAATTGAACCTTGTCCGAAAATTTGATGGATTCACAACATGTCAAAACGGGTATGTTTCTTGTGTGACACATCATTGCAATTAACCCAGTTCCAACTCTGGAATAAAGATGTCCATTGGATAACATGGCATGTGCTCCTAAAAACACACAATCAACATCTTCTAATATAGTAGACGATAACGAGTTTATCAATACGTAACTAACATGTATGAATTCCTTTGTGATTGAGTTAGGTATGCTGATACTTTGTGTGATAGGCTCAACTTCAGGTGTACCATCGTGAATGGCATCTGGATCATAAACTGTATTTACAAGATTTCTTAAAAGTTTTTTACCCTCAAATAAAGGTCTCGAATCTACGATTACCAAGTTGAATGACTTTCTTTGTTCAGTGGCACAATATTTGAACAACTCTTCTAACACATCAGAATGACCAAACGTCAAAATCGTGGCACCTTCTGTTATATGATGGGAAGCATTTTCAACAATAAGCCTATCAGCAAATTCTATTTTCTCTTTCAAGAAATCATCTATTTTTTCTTCCAAAATTTCTTTGGCCTTTTGTTCCGTTGTGTCAATCGATATATGGGATATTTCTTGCTTCAACCATCTAATAGCGTTACCCATTGATACTGATAAGGGCCTTGCCGATTTCAAATATTCGATTTGATGTGATAAATGACCGGTCAAATGTCTTGTTAAAGTGGTGTTTTGTGGTGTGATATAATCTTTGATCACTACTTTGAATACCTCCAACATACTTTTCAATCTTGCAACTGATCCAACAATTCTATAAGTTGAAAATTTCAAAGTTAATGATAAGATAGATGGATGTACAATATGTGAAATCGAAGGCGAAGCTGCATTTCTTTGCTCTCTAGTTTCCAAATGGCTGAAGAAGGAAGGAATATTTTTTTTTGCATTTTCGTCTTTGATCACAGTTTGATTTAGTTGTTTTTTTAAATTGGTGTTGGTTACCAGTTGTTTCTTCTTTTCCATCTTTTGTTCCGCTATTTGAGCTTGTTGTTCAGCTGTAATACCAATAGCTGCCTTTTGAGCCGATCTTTTAGCTGCTTTTTCTTGTTTCTTTAATTCTTTCAATTCTTTGTTGGTAAGCTTTGCTGAAGGTGGGGCTGTCCCAGGCGTAGCTGGAACAGAGAGATCAGCATCTGCTGCTGCTGCCACAACAGTTTCTGGAGCTTTGAGCGGATTGGGAATGCGAACAGATTCGTCAGCCATTATTGCTCGAGAGGTACAAAGATTATGATAGTGGTAGTTGTTTTCTGAAGCTTAGATGTATCTATTATTCTTTAGAAATAGTTAGCAAAAAAATCAAATCCGATGTGAGATCAAATTTGTTAGTCGTGTAATGTGCGAAACTATTACTCATGTAAAGATGCGAAAGAAAGGTAAATGTACTTTTGTAATGTTGTATTATAATGCTATAAACCTATACATGTTGATTTGATTATATTTTTTTTTAAGGTAGCTGGACAGAAAGAAGATAAAACTTTCCGAAAAACCAAGTATCGAATTTGAGAAGAGAAATTCAGTTCGTCTTAACTACTTTCTGATAATTCACCGAAAGCTCCCCTTTTCTTGGTTGTATCATAAAGTCTAATAATTTTTTCTTGATCTTGATTTTCAACTTGAGAAAACGCAAAACCTCTTTGCTTTTTGATTCTTTGAACTTGCCTGACTTTTCTAATCGCCTTTTGAAATTGTTCCATTCTGGGTCTATAATCTTGAATGTTGTATTTTTGAATTTCTTGGACATAATGATAACTTTCTGGATTGTAACTTCTTTTGAAAAACTTCCAAGCTAAATCCCTTGCAAGACATAGAATCGAAACTCCGAAAACCATAGACCAGAAAGTCAACGATGGATAGGTGGCATTCAAAACACCGGTATATTCTTGAGAAACATTGATCAATGGAGCAACTATTGCGTAAATTGGGAACCAAATTAACCATAAAATGAAAGATCCAGGGATTGCAAGCAAAGTAAACTTAGTCCACATCGTAACTGTTAAAGCAGATTTACCAAGAGCTGTCAAAGTACATGTTGTGAAAACCGCAGTACCCCAAGCCCAATGGTCGGATACCAAACCACTAGCCAAATTATCACTGTTCTTGTAAGTGAAGAAAGAGCATATAAAGATCACAGCAGAATGATAGAACCCATTTATAATCCAACTCCAAAATATTGGGACATTAAAAAATTTCTTTTTCTGGCCTAAATGATATAGTTGAGGATAACGATCTAATAATCGAGCGCTCACGAATTGATCAAAAACGCCCATAACAAAGGGAGGGAAAACTGTGAATAAGACATTGTAAAATGTTAATGTCCACGACTCAATGATTGATTGACCTGAATAACAATTGGCAAAGACAAACCAAAATTGAGTCATGTATAAGGTAATATTTTTGTAAAATGAGTATAAAATTGCATTTGAGATACGTTGATAAGACCAAGCACCGTGAACTAATAATAGCTTCTTCAAGTACTTAAACTGTCCAATTGAAACATCTGCACTTCTAGCTGCTTGCATACCTTCCATACCACTGATACCGACACCGACATGAGCGGCTTGAATCATAGATACGTCATTGGCACCATCACCAATAGCCAATAATAAGGAGTCCTTCTTCTTACGTTTGACCAATTTAACGACTAACGCTTTTTGCAATGGAGATACACGACAACAAATAACAGCCTTACAACGAGTACCAAGCTGGATGAACAAGTCTTCTAAATCTGGTTCTAATGCAAAACTTAATGAATGTCCGTCGATAATTAAAGCTAGCGAGGAATCTAAACTGCCATCTTCAACATCATATTGATGTTCTTGGATTGCCGATAGCTTTTCTTGTAAATTTAATTTTGTTTCCATTTTAGTTTCTTCATTGATAATTAATAAATTCATATCTTCACTTAATAATTTACAAGACATACCGATGTTTATAGCAGTCTCTTGTCTATCACCAGTTAAAACCCAAACTTTAATTCCTGCAGCTTGTAATGTGTGAATTGTTTCAGGAACACCATCTTGCAATTTATCCTCAATCGCAGTAGCACCTAGTAAAAACAAATCTTTTTCAATTGATTCGGCAACTTCATCAAGTTTATCGCTTCTGTCATTAAGAGAAGTAGATGCTTCATAGTATTTTGATGACCAAGCTTGATATTCTTCCTCGCCAACAATTCTTGAAGCTATACATAAAGTTCTAAGCCCGTCTGCTGCAAAATCTTCTAAATGACGTAACGTTGAATCAACAAAAGGTTGAGCTTCTTGTTGACTTAATCTTTCCAAAATTACAGTATCAGCACCTTTACAAAATAATCTTATAACACCATCTGGGCATCTGAAAATTGCTGACATTCTTTTCCTTGTAGAATTAAATTCACAAATGTTTAATAATTCATATTCGGAATCCAAATTCGTTAATTTTGTATTTATTGTAACTCCTTTCGGTCTACGGATAATGAATTTATAACCCAAATCCGCAGCACCTTGTACTAAAGCACCTTCGTCAGGGGAAGCGGCTTGATACTTTATAGATCCGTCTAGATCGTTTACTTCTGGGATAACAGTATGACATGTACTCAATGCAGTCAAAAACTCATTTATAATCGCAGATTGTTGCAGGTTAGTATCTCCTAAATGATCGTATAGATCACCGTAACTATAAAAGCCTATGTCTATACCATCAATCAACTGAGCATTACCATCTTCAGGAATTTCTTCGATATAACATTTACCACCAATTGTGCAACTTTTGAATTCCATAATATTTCTTGTTAAAGTACCCGTCTTATCGGAAAAAATGTAATCAATCTGACCTAACTCTTCGACCAATGAAGAAGTTCTCACTCCGGTTGGCGTATCAGTCTCTTCATAATACATGTCTAAATCACTACCAATCATATAAGCTTGATAATACTTGATGATTTCAACTGTTACGAATAAGGAGATTGGAACCAAGTTAGAATATAAAATCCAATAAGTTAAAATATCTTGAAAGAAGAGTTTAGTCTTATTTGTACCACTTATATATAGATAATCCAAATCGTCTCCATCCACTTTCAATTTTGCAACATTTCCAATAGAGGAAACCAATGACAAAATAATCAAAATAGAGAATAATGCAATAATTTGTAAATTTATAATTCTTTCGACGTCGGTTCTTTTTATTGGGGTTGCAGTTGCATTACGCATTAATTTGGTTTCATGACCTGTGAATATAACTACACCATGGATCCACTGAGTATTTCTTAAAGTAGCACCCCTAAGTAATAATTGATCAGGAGCTAACGGAATTGTCAAAGCGGAGCCAAAATTTTTCAAATTACCTTCATACGTATATAATGAAGAATTTGGTTGTTCCGAAAGAATTTGTGAGTTATTTAAATCCGTTACTAAATCTCTTGGATTTACAAGATAAGAAGTTTCAGGTTTTGCTTGTTTGATTTTTAAGTTTGTCTCACCATCTAAATTTGCCGTTTCGATATAGCATAACCCTTCAGGTTCTGAAGAACTTAATAATACTAAGTCGGCTGGGAATGATTCTTCATTTGTAACTTTAACAATATCACCAACTTTTACGTGAATCCATTTTTTTAAAACAAATTCATGTGATTCTTCGTCTAATACATAAATCTTAGTGTTATTTAAATCTTTATCAGCACCTGCTCTTTTTAAATCTTCCATAACTTCTTTGATAGCAGAAACAAGAAGAACAACAATTAAAGTACCAATTGTTGTATATCTATTGGTTGGGGAAACATTGGGGACTTGTTGAATAGCTGAAGTAAACAAGAAAAATAAATTAGCGTATTTACTAAATTGTTCGAAAAGAAATTTGGGTATAAATGTTGCAATATTATATTTCGTAGTAGATACATGATTATCATAATATCCATAAGATGAATTTTTAGCTCTATTCAGTATATGAATTTCTCTTGGACCAGCTTGAATATTATTAACTTCATTTTGATTTGATAAATTCTTTTTTCTTGTAAATTTATTCTTAACTTTACCAAATATATTTCTTATATCAAAATCTGAGGTACCATTACCCAAGCTATTATCATTATATTTTGGTTCATCATCAAAATGATTACTCATACCAACATAATTTGCATCTCCATTACCAACAGGAGATCGTAAACTTTTAAAAAATCCCGGTTTTTGATTTATGGTTGGATCATTAGAAACACTTAATAAAGGTACTTGACGATTACCCAGTCTATCGGCATCATGACCAAGTGAAAAATTGGAGTAATCTTCATAATCTTCATTATCAGATATAGCGTTATTTTCATCAAATGGATTAATGGGCTTTTTAGTTGAGCTATGATTTTGTTGAG
The DNA here is from genome assembly GCA_030557975.1 of Soucietia sequanensis. Taxonomy (NCBI): domain Eukaryota; kingdom Fungi; phylum Ascomycota; class Pichiomycetes; order Serinales; family Metschnikowiaceae; genus Soucietia; species Soucietia sequanensis. The sequence goes on from JANIJN010000015.1 coordinate 166,762, forward strand.
AAGAAAAATTATTATATGGACTTACGTCGACATTATTGTGATTTGTATATGTATAGTTATTCGAGTTATCTTCTTCAAGATCTATGAGCTGATCATCAAACGGATTAGATGATGGTTGTGCATTATTGAAATTGTTATTATCGGAGGTGTAGTTATAATTGTTATGATTATACGACATGATCAGAGTTGGCAGATTAGTATATCAGAAAAGGTTGATCAACACCTAGTTAATATTATGCAAGGACGGTTCTTCTATCTAGGACCTTATTATTCCTTCTTACTTCGGTGGACACAAGTTTATGGTCAAGATCAATAATCTTGTTAAAATCTGCTCTGTGATCTGTTTGATCTGAGTATGTGAATTATATTCCAAATTATTAAATCAATTGATACGAGCAGTCAAGTAATCCAATCTTTATTGGTTGATAAGCTCTTGAATCTTTTTCAGTGAGTGGGATTGAGTGATTAGTGAAAGTAAATCAATTGAAAGCTTTTTATTATTATTTCTATCGTGTATACACGTTACTATGTTTATTCTAATATTTTTTTTTTTTATTTTAAATTTTTTTTTTTTCGTTTTGGTGACTATTTTTTTTTTGTTTTTATCAGGCTGTGGAGAACATCCGTACCGCCGTGTATAAGATATGAATCATATAGAAAAAAGTTGAAAAATATTAGTTGGTGATTTATGAATTTGACTACAGACTAAAAAGAACTGATAATAAAATAATGGCTGAAATTATAGCAAAAGATGCAAATGCTGCATTCTCAGTACTTAAAACTTTAGATAATGAACAAAGGTCACATGCGTTGTATAAAGTTCATGATGCATTAAAGGAAAACGAACAAGAAATTTTAATCAAAAATAAAATTGATATGGAAAATGCAAAATCAAATAATTTAAGTTCATCGTTAATTAAAAGACTTGACTTATCAAATAGTGGGAAATTTGATACAATGTTACAAGGTATTTTAGATGTTGCAAATTTACCTGATCCAGTTGGACAAATTACCTTGAAAAAAAAATTGGATGAAGGTTTAAATTTATATAGAATTACAGCACCAATAGGTGTTTTATTGATAATCTTTGAATCAAGACCAGAAGTTATTGCCAATATAACTGCATTGGCGATTAAATCAGGTAACTGTGCAATTTTAAAAGGTGGTAAAGAATCTTATCAAACTTTTAAAATTATGAGTGATTTAATTAGTAAAACATTAGTTGAAGCTAGTGCAGTTCCAAAAGGAGCAATCCAACTTATTGAATCAAGAGAAGAGGTCGGTGGTTTATTATCACAAGATAAATACATTGATTTGGTAATTCCAAGAGGATCAAATGAATTAGTTCGTAATATTAAATCAAATACAAAAATTCCAGTTTTAGGACATGCAGATGGTATTTGTTCAATTTATATTGATGATGAATTTGACATAAACAAAGCTACGAAAATAATAGTTGATTCAAAAACCAATTATCCTGCTGGATGTAACGCAGCTGAACAACTTTTAATTAATGAAAAAATTGTTAATAATGAAGAACAATTATTAACCATTTTAAAATCATTGATTGATGCTAAAGTTACCATTCATATTACTTCAAAAATCAAGAACGCTATTGGAAATAAATTAGATTCTAATTATATTGTTGATGCTGTTGAAGATTCTTTCGATAAAGAATACTTATCATTTGATATATCTGTTACATCGATTAAGAACGTTGATGAAGCTATTAAACATATTAACGAACATTCATCAAAACATACAGAATGTATCATAACAGAAAACAAGTTGAACAGTGATAAATTCTTGAAAGGGATTGATTCAGCCGGAGTCTACTGGAATTGTTCAACCAGATTTGCTGATGGATTTAGATATGGATTTGGTACAGAAGTTGGTATAAGTACCAACAAAATCCATGCAAGAGGACCCGTTGGACTTGAAGGGTTAATGAGTTACCAATACCAATTGAAAGGTGATGGTCATATTGTTGGTGAGTATGTAGGTGGTGGTGGAAACAAATTATTTGTGCATGAAGATTTATAGATAACACAATTATATCATCGATGTTCAATAAATGTAGTGAAAAAAGAGAGAATTAAAAAAATAAATAAATGCATTATTATCAAATTGCAAATACTGTAGTATAATAAGCAATGAATTCATACGGTGGAACTATATACAAGAGTGAAATATTTAGCTATGTGTTTATTCAGCGAAATTTAAAGAGACATTTCAATCAGTGCTGATGAATGATTTAAATTCATGGTAATCCTGAGGAGGAAATTTTGGAAACAAACAAACAATTTTTTCACAATTTTGTTTTGATAAATTTAATTCACTCCATTGTTTAAGAGTGAAAAAATCAGTTAAATCTTTTATCCAATTCATTCTTGTATCGATAGTTATTAAATCATCATCCATGAGAATATTTGATCTTAAGGTTGATCTTATCAAACCCAAATTTTCAACTCCTTTATTTAAATCAATACCTTCAAACTGTTTAGCAATATTATCTTTGATTAATTTAGATAATCGAGGCGATTTCCCATTTGTACTAATCATAATTTGTAAACTATCTTGATTAAACATGGAACCAAAATAAAAGTCACATAATGGAGGTTTATCAGCTATATTAACGGGTAATCGGAGAAATTTACACTGATAATATATTTTGGTTGATAATTCGTAATCATCAATACAACAACAAACATTAGCAAATGTTTCATTCAACACTTGTTCATGAATTTGTTCAAAATTCTCGGCCGTTATTGAATCTATATTGGTTGCGGATAAGTTATCGATTGATGTAGTTTCATACATGGACAAATCGGAGGACTGATAGTCACGTTTCACGAGATTATGAATGTGACCTTCATCATTCAATTTAAGAATCTCTTTATGAACATTCCCACCACCTGTGATGACGGTTATTTTAGCATTTGCTCTTATAAAATGAACAATTCTACTTAAGGCAACATCGCCGGCACCAATGACAAGACAGTGTTTATCCTTAACTTGGTAAGCCAATAGAAGAGAGCCTGCCTGTTTCTCTTGAGATTGTTTTACTGGAGCTGAAGAGCGTGAGTGTGACATTGAAGTAAATTAGCTCGCAAATGATAGAGAAGGCTCTTTTTCCTAGTACATATTACTCTCTCTCTCTCTTTATTTGAAAAAATGTATTCTTTTCAATGTGATGTACGGGCGTATGGCGTCATTGGGCGAGTCTTTATATGCACTCCTTAAAAGACCCCCAACCTAGAACCCTCGACCCAAATAGATAGCAATCAACCAACCTCGCAAATTTACTAGATAGTAACAATACTAGAGAAGGTGATGATGGAGATGATGCTGCAGCATGATAATGTATTGTATTATAGTCGTAGACAAGGCTTCTGTTCGTACGTAAACCAATTATAAACGCCAAGTATAACATATGTCTCTCTCTCGAATCCATTCTTAATACTGTTGATTGCCTGGCCGGTTTTCTCACCCAATTTTTGTCTCGTGGAAACAAAACAGGCAAAATCGGACTCCGGTTATCTCTGTTTGGCTCTACTCCATAACCACACTCATTAGCTTTACTTGACTTCAACTTCTAATTAGATCTGTTTCTAAAACTAATACTCTATTCCTTTTGTCTACTCCCTGGAAATCCATCCATTGATCATTCATCTCGCTGTTTGTCGTGTGGGTGTGTCTGCTATAAACTTATCTGTATTACTACTTATCTTATCGGTACTATATATACTTCACTTTTCACTCAACTCAACCCTGGCAAAACGATCTATTGTCATACATAATCCTTCAATATCAATAAGTACACATCCTACTTTCCTACACCCATCCCACGCTTCTTCATCCACATTTCTTCATAGTCCGTTACAGTATTCGTGTTATCTTGTTGTGTGTTGTGGCACTTTCTTTGTATCGATTTCCGCTCTTCAATTCCTCGAGAAATCTCACAAAAAAGAACAAAAATAATAATACTAAAAAATACTAATTAAAATAACACTGAAAATACCCGCTGCTTTATTAATTTTAATACACGCTACAAACTAAAATTAAGACTAAAATAACTCTGACAAAAAACTGATTAAAAAAATTTTTTTTTTTTTTTAATAATTAACTACTTGTTATTTCCATATTTACTCATAATATCCTTTATTCCTTATTCCAAATCTATTCAAATTGTTCATCAACATATATTCCTCGTTTTTTTGTTTACACGTTCACATTTAGAATCAAACTTTTTTTTTTTTTACGTTGAACATTAAATTTTTCTTTGAGTTGTTGATTCTTTGTTGCGCTTAGGTATGCCAGCTTTTAATAGATCTGAAAGACGCAAATCAATGGCTGAAAGAAGACCAAGTGTTTCTTATACTCCTCCTGTGATCCCCCATCTTGCTGGGTTGGAGAAACCTCAAGATCATAGTTTGAAATTAGATCAATGTGATATAGTTATTCTTGGTACTGGATTGGTTGAATCTATTTTGGCAGCTTCTCTTTCTTGGCAAGGTGTTGAGGTTCTTCACGTTGATAATAAAAATTACTATGGGGATCTGTCTTCTACTTTAACCATTGATCAAATGAAAAAATGGTGTTTGGAAGTAAATCAAGGTAAGATTAAACATTTTCAACATGCACAAATTTATATTCCGGGCGGTAAAATTTCAAATAATTTTAAATCAAAAGATTATGGTATTGATTTATCCCCTAAAATTATGTTTGCCAAATCAGATTTATTATCTTTATTAATAAAATCAAGAGTTTATAAATATTTGGAATTTCAAAGTCTAAGTAATTTCCACGTTTTTGAAAATGATGATTTCAATAAAAAAATATCTACTTCAACAAAGGAAGATATTTTCACCGATCAATCTTTAAGTTTAATCACCAAGAGATACCTTATGAAATTTTTGAAATTTGTTTTAACTGACAATAATGATCCAACTAAGAAAGATATTTTATTACAAAATTCAAAAGTACCAATTGAATCATTTTTATCATCCAAATTTAATTTGGAACCTCCACAAATTAATGAACTTATTTATTCAATTGGTCTTACCGCAAAATCATCAACCAATACACCTGAAGCAATTGCAAGAATCAAAAGATTCTTGATTAGTTTTGATGTTTATGGTAATTTCCCGGTAATGGTTCTGAAATATGGTGGACCAGGTGAAATATCTCAAGGTTTTTGTAGAAGTTCTGCAGTTGCTGGTACGACTTATAAATTAAATACTTCCCTTGTTGATTTTGATCCTCAACTGAAAATTGCTCACTTTAATGATGGTAGTAATATCAAAGTTAATGAAAAAATCATTATAAGTCCAACTCAAATTCCAAAATTTTTACAATCAAATTATAATGAAACTTCAGAAAACTTAAAAATTTATAATATAACAAGATTAATTACTGTTGTTAAGAATGATTGTAAAGAATGGATGTCAGATCAAGAATCTTCTGCAATTGTTGTTTTCCCACCAAAATCTTTACCTTCAAATAATAATCAATGTGTTCAAGTTATAATTCAAAACGGTAATACTGGTATTTGCCCTGAAGGTCAATCAATTTGGTACAGTCACACTATTGAACAAGATTCAAATCAAGCAAAATCAGATTTAGAAAGTGCTTTTGAAAAAATGGAATCTTCAATTTTAAGAGAATCAGCTAATAATGATTTAGATGATGTTTTAACAAATGAAGATTTTAAAATTGGTAATAAAGGCACTCCAATCTTAGTTAATTCTTTTAAATTAGGTGAATCTTTACAAAATTTTGTTCCAAAAGAAAAATTAGAAATTGTGGTAAAGATTGGATTCGTTCAATCAACTTTTATAAATCCTGATTTATCAAATGTTCTTAATTCAACAAATGATAATAGTATTTTAAATAAAACTTTATCTGATTCAGAAGATATTATTTTCACTAATATGCCATCATCAGAAATTAGTTATGATGGTATAATCAGTGAAGCTAAAACTATTTATCAAAGAATTACAGGAACCGATGAAGATTTTTTTGATGTTGATTTTGAAGATGAAGATGAAGAACACTCAAATAATTCAAATGATTCATCTATAAATAATAATACAACCACAAATAATAATCGTCGTGTTTCTGGTGGTGTAATCAACAATTCAACCTCGGATTTAGATAATGAACTTGCCATTGAAGATAGTGATGATGATTTATCAGATGCTGATCATCATCATGAACCTTTTGGTGCTAATGAAATGGAATTATAATGAAATGATTATAAATTATTGATTGATTTTTTTCACTAACTTGCTCTATTTCTTTTTTTTTTTCTTTCAATTCCATTCTTACTAACTTCACGCTTTAATTATAAACAATCATATATACATTCATGATCACAATACTATATTTATTTTATTCCTAACTTTTTTTTCATTTCCTTTCATTTTGCTTTTCGTGTCCTTTTTATTTATCTCGATTGCTTATTCCTATATTTACTTCTTCTCTTATCCATTCCGTTCCCCTTCTTTTTTTTGTCTTATAATTATCTGTTCTCGTTTTTGCTTGTCTTTTTATGCTTCTTGTCAATATTTAATCTACTTTTTTTTTTGTTCTTCAATAATATAACTTTATAACTATATTTGATTATTTGTTAATCAATTCATCTACTAGCGCATAGAAGTATTTTGTAACTCACTTGAGGTATTACTTGTTTAAAATTATTTTACATTATAGCTTTTTAAATATCAATGATCGAGCATTTGCAGTAAACATTGCTGCATTCTTGTCTAAAATTATCATCATATAGCATCACGTGATTTAGGGCTTTTGCCCTTACACATTTTCATTCTCTTTTTCTCTTCTCGCTTTTCGGCTTTTTTTTTTTTTTTCTCCTTCTAATCTCACTCACTGGCAGTGTGATTGAAAAATTATCATACTCTTTCTTTTACATTTACTCCAATGATATTTTTTACTTCTTTACTGAGCAGAGTTTATCCCCTGACGACGAAGTCTTATTATCATTCCACTCAAGTAAATTAATATTATATAAAATGTCTGACGTTGAAGAACAACAAATTGTCGAAGAAGTTGCTCCAGAATCTGGTTCAATCTCCATTGAAGATGCTTTAAAAGTTGTCTTAAGAACTTCTTTAGTTCACGATGGTTTAGCTAGAGGTTTAAGAGAAGCTTCAAAAGCTTTATCAAGAAGAGAAGCTCAATTATGTGTCTTATGTGATTCTGTCACCGAAGCTTCAATTATTAAATTAGTTGAAGCCTTATGTAATGAACCAGAAGAAAAAATTCCATTAATCAAAGTCTCCGATGCTAAATTATTAGGTGAATGGGCTGGTTTATGTCAATTAGACAGAGAAGGTAACGCCAGAAAAGTTGTTGGTGCTTCTTGTGTTGTTATCAAAAACTGGGGTGCTAACACTGAAGAAAGAAATATCTTATTAGAACATTTCTCTCAACAATAGATTCATCGTTGATTTATGTAATAAATACTATCGACAGTAGAATCATTGAAAGAAAAAGCTCCTTTTTAATAGTAGTGAATGAATTATTTGTAAATTAATATATATCTATACTATCTAACACTTAATTTATTGAAAAATACTGTAACCAATTTAGTAATCAATGTAACTTAAAAAATACAGATATTCGCAAAACTTTTGTCTCTGGTGTACCGTCTTTTAATTACCATCAATCGCGTCCCTACTTTCTTTATCAAAAGACAAGATGCAAGTCAAAACATTAGACAAGCATACTGACAAATTGTACTCAAATATTTGAAGTTAGCTTATCATGCCAGCTTCAAGTCAACTCGGAATTAAAGAATCGAGAATAAGAGGATCAGGGTATGTTTCACTTACTAAAAGTACAACGATCTAGATTTGTTTACTAACATTAGTTATTATTGATATAGAAGCCGAAATATTGATGTAGGTTCGTTCAAGATAGTTCCAACCAATAGTAGTTTGAAAAAATTGAATTCGGCACTTAATGATCCAGATCTTTTAAATCTACCTAAGCTTCGGAGGCAATCGGCTCAGCATGTAAATAATCAAAATAATGATGAAGATGACGAAGGAGATGATGCAGCAGAGAAAGAAAATCATAAAAATGACAAGCTTCATACAAAATTGAATCAAAATTTCAGTCAGAAGTCAACTCGAAAAATTACTAGGACCACACAAGAGAAGAAGAAAGATAATCTCGTAACTCCTCAAAACCAGTTAACCACATCAGAATCACAATTTAATGATTCTATAGATACCACTGCAATCAATGATAGCAACTCTTATCCTGAAAATGACGACTATGCATACGATAGTGCCTATAGACCAAAAACGGGAAGACCAAAAACAGGAAGACCAAAAACAGGAAGACCAAAAACGAGAGGTCCTTATTTGAAATCCAAACTGGCTAATCCTGAATATGACGACTACGTATACGAAAGTGACAATGAAATGGGAAGACCAAAAAAAGTAAGACCAAAAACGAAAGGTCCTTATTTGAAAAAAGAAAATACAGAAGAAGCTGCCAGATCAAAGTCAAAAACAAAAACGAATTCAAAATCATCTATCAAATACAAACTGGCTAATCCTGAAAATGACGACTATGTATACGAAAGTGACAATGAAATAGGAAGACCAAAAAAGGGAAGTCCAAAGACGAGAGGAGCTTATTTGAAAAGAAAAAATACAGACGAACCTGCCAGATCAAAGTCAAAAACAAGAACGAATTCAAAATCAACCATAGAATCCAAACTGGCGAAGCAGCTCAAACCCAGGTCTAAAGCGAGTGGACACAAGAGCTCGTCAACACCAACACATATAGATAGACCGGCAAGGCGTAGGAAATCGAGTGCATCATTTGATAATGGTGAAGAAGTTGACAGACTTATTGAGCAAGATATGAAAGACTATGAAGAAGTGCAATCAAAGAAGTTAGCCCACAAGTTGGCCAACACTTCAACTTCCGTTTTTCAAAGTGAACAGAATGATGAGAGTGATGGAGATGAAGACAAAGATAGAGAATCTGATGAAAATCATGATGATGAAAAAGTCATACCGAGTAAAAGACCAAGAAGAAGAGTAAACTATATGCAAAGCTTCAGTGACTCGGATGATAATGATAATGATAAAGACAATGATAATGATAATGATAATGAAGCCATTTATGAAGATGAAGGACAAGAAGAAATGGAAGAACAAGTTAAACCTAAGATTAAAAAAATTAAGAAGTCAGTAGATGATGGTAAACCTAAATCAAATTTGAAAGCTAATACTAATCCTGAAGAGACAATCAAGTCGAATATGACATCATCTGCATTACAACGACAGCCAAAAGCAAGAGTGGCCAAGCCTTTACTTTCACTAAAATCAATCATTTCTTTACCGTCGAAAAATCAAAGTAGAAACCATGAGACAGCAGTACCTTTATCCAAGAGAAGAATTAACGAAAAGCAAAAGGCTTACTCGATTGAAGTACAACGACTTATAACAGATTCAATGAGAGATCACCGAATGAAAATCAACACACTAGATGTTTTGAAACAATTGATAGTTGACTACAAACCAAAGACTCTCAAAAATAGGTATATAAATACAGCAGCTACACATGACGAATTCAAGGCGCATTTGCTACATCAGGTTAATCATATTGCCGATATACACTCAAGTATAAACGATATTTCATCAGATATAACCAGTATACAGAAGAGGAAAAATGAGTTCAGAAAAAAAATATATGAGTTAAAAAACAATCATGCTGATGTGGGAAACGAATTGAATGATCTAAGAACAAAATATAATGAAACCAATTCAAATTTCGAGGCTTCAATTGGTATTATCAATCTGTTCAATCAAGTCAAAAAAAGTATCGCACAGAAGTCAAATGATGATACCATAAATGATACTACAGAAACTGAGGAATCGAGACAAAACCTACATTTTGATTATGAAATAGATGAAAGCTTAGCATCTTTGTCGAAAGTAATTGATCCGCATTCTGGCATTTATAAAAAAATCTCATTAATAAATGATAAATTGAGTAAGATCGATTATGAACTTTCTTAGTACAGTGTATGTGACAAAGAGTAATGAAAAATTCAATAATTAAATGTATAATGATGTATAATACTATATAATGTAATCCTATAATGCAAATGTTTGGACATATTATAATACTTCTTATGTAAGAATTAAAGGATAAAGGTACACTACTGATAAAACAAGATAACGATAACAAACAAGAATGTGATAACAATTTGATAAAAACAAAAAGAAAGTAGTGTTGATTGGGAAAAAGAAACAAAAAAAATAAAGAACAGAACGACCATCTAATCTTTAAACAATAAATAGAATTTGAATCTTAAGATTGAATGGAAAGTTCAAAGTAAGAATACAGCCAGCGAATGATAGTTGAGTAAATTGAAGACACAATATCTAATTGATATGTAAATTAATGTGCAAATGTAGATTGATAACCTTTTAAATACCATTTACATAAATCTGCTTCCTTGAATATAACATGTTGATCAAAACTTGATATGATGAGCTGGAAATAAAATGATATGAAGGGAAGGAGCCATAAGGTATGGAATATGAAAAATAGAATGACAATTGTAGAAATAAGAACGCAATCTTAAAATTGGAGGAAGAATTACCAATAGACTTTATCTTACCTTACCATTAATCTATTCATCAGCAACTAAAGCCATAATCATTCTGTATAAGTAAAAGAAGAACATTAATAAATGAAATCCTAATTTAATAAATGATTCCTTTTTATGTTTTGATAAGGTTCTGAAAATTTCAGTGGCATCCAATAAATGGTTCTTGTTTAAAAATTTGTTAACATTGAAGGCTAATAATGGAGCGTTCAATAAAAAGGTAAACCAGTAACCATTGATTAAAAATAAACTTGTAAGGAAAGCATGTAATGCAGCTTCTGGAATGAACCATGGATTCAATTTATTACACAATTCGATTGGGTTAATGTAATCACATTCTAAGTCAGAATACATGATTGTAAAGAAGACTTGTGCAAACAAGTTCACAACATTTAAAATAACAGCTAAGATAAATAATCTAATACAGGAGTTAGTAAACTTTCTTCGGATGATACAACAAAGTAGATTACAATTGGCTTTATTGGCCTATTTCAATTATGTAATTGAAATAATCTTTGCTTGCCTATTATGCTTTTTATTTCAAGCTTCGAATTCGAGTTTGTCATAAATTCGCTCAAAAAATCTGAATACATACAAACTTTCACCAGACATTTTTGATACTAGTATAAACCTTCAATTATATAAAAATTTTATTATCGAACTTCAATCACAAATGTAGTTGATTCAACCCTTTTAATTAGCCGGAAGTTTTTACTGATCAAAAATCGAAATCGACTGCGATGAATTTTGAATCTTTTGAAATTGACGTTTAAAAAGTAGTGTGAAGACTAATATGCTATGCTGATTGTAGTATTATGCTAACTAGATTCTATACATTTCCATGTAATCTTACTCGTGGTTACAGTGTCGTTTAGGCTACCATTGAAATCAAGAGGGTATTCAAGATCTCCAAAATGAATTAAAGACTCCCATGTGTTTTTTCCGGAGTTGAAATAGTTTCTTGTCATGTTTAATGGTATATGTTCGTTGTGCTTATCATACACTACAGCTTGCAACCAATTACCTATTCTGATTAGTTTGCCTTTGAACTGACTCAGTTCTGTTTCTAATACAAAATAATTCAAGCTTTCATTGGCTTCCTTGGGTTCTCTGACTTCAGTCGTTGGTGAATGTTTGAGTGGATCTAAAGATCTCCAAATCTCCACATAATCAGTACTGAGTCCAGTGTCGGGATGTATAAGTTGACCTGTTTCTCTTCTATCATCGCTACCTTCAATTTCACTAAAATCCCCGATATCAGGTGGCACAATACAATCATCCAATGGTTTTTTATTCAAAATTGAATCAATTATGTCCACAGAATTGACCTCACATTTAAACTCAATTTTGCTAGTACCTTCAATGGGATGCTCAATACCACACATAGCCCATTGGAAAGCCTTATCAAAAAACGGGTATTTCTCTTGCTTAGCGAATGGATATTGATCTTTTAAAATCCTTATATCAACAAAGTGGTTATTGGGAGTAGTAAGTGTGAGTGTATTTGATTTTTCTTCCGATTCCTCGGGTACCCATTGCCATGAAATTCTTGTGGACATAGACATTTTTGAATCCTGGTGTTTCTTTTGTTTATTGACCACTTTGAATATGTTCAATGATTGCTCGATAATCACTAGTTCTTCGAAATGCAAATATGTAAATTTACTCCATCTTCTCTTTCATATATGTAATTTCCTTCGAGTTTAGTGCGATAAGTGGAAAGCGGAATTTACCTTTGCGCTAACTGCTTTGCCGCTAAAATATGTTGTATCAATGGCCGTATATGGATAATTACTACATATACGTTCACATTTACGATATGATATGTGAATGATTATTTATCATAGGCTTATTCATAAAAAAACTCCAGAACTGGTTATATTGTAATTGCATACACTAATTTATTGTTATGTCAAACAATCCCCAATTGCAGCCATAAAAATCAACTGACTGAGCATCTAAACATTGATATAGTTGTAATATTTACCTTGTGTTCACATATGGTCTCCCACTATATTACCCGATTTCGCTCTCAGTTGCTTGACTTTTTGATTATTTGTTATTTGTTTGTTATTTGTTTAAGTCTTTGAAAAAAAAATTAGTTCGTAGATCTTTCTTATATTTAATAAAAAACTTTACATAATTTCGTACAAATTTATGAAAAATTGAAAAAAAGTGTAGAACTCTATAATTAAACTAATTTTAATACAAAAAATATTATTTACTACTATTATACATTTATGACTATACGTTTTTTTCTCGATAAGATCAATCGTACATACGACTCAATCATTAATGGTGCCCAGGACAATTCTCTGTTTCAAATTAGTTCTTTTTGTATGAGATATAGCACCACCGTCTAACTCTTTTAGATGATATAAGAAATTAATGACTATGGTCTCATAATCAAGTCGTTCTTTGAAACTTATTTGACTGGATTCACTCAATAATTTTTCAACATATTTAGAATCCCTTTCAGCCCAATCATTATTATCAGATCTTGAAAGTGATTTATAATGGATTGCAAAACTTTCAATATCATCCAAAGATTCTAACATTATTGGACTAACATCATTCGAAAACCCTCTTTGAAAACGTGAAAATTCTAATTCTTGTGGATTGAAAACATATGGATAATGGTTCATATTGACTGGATTCAATCTTAAATCTAATATTTTTAAACACGATCTTGATCCACTCAAACTTGAAAGAATCATTTCAATTTTTGGAATGTTGTTGCTTAATAAGTATAACTTTCTCAAATTTTTCAAGTTTTGTAAAGCTTTGATGTTTGTTAATTTATTGAAATTTAAGTTCAATTCTCTTATATTGGGAAATAAATATGAGAATCTATCGGGAAGTTTACTCAACCCCATAGCAGATAGTGTTAGTATATTTAAATTCAAAAATGGGTTTAGCTCAAATTTATTATTTAGAATTGATCCATAGTACATGAAATCAAACAGAACATTACCCGATAAATCTAGTTTTGAAACGTCACTTAATTCAGATATTGTTTTTTCAACTAAGTTAGGGTTTTCTTGACATTTGAGTGAAACTTCTTCTAAGTATTTCAATTTTTTGAAATCGGAAACGACATTCAAAAAATTGCCATCGTACCTTAAAACTCTTAAAAATGGAAATGGTTGCAAGTTTAATTTTTTCAATTTATTGAATTTTAATAGTAATTTTTTCAAATGAATATGTTTATCATGACATGATATGTTAATTAAGTTATTTTCATTCAAATTCAAAACTCTCAAATTCGGTAAGCATTCAATTCCCAAAACATTTTGAAGTTTATTTTCTGATAAATTGAATTCCTGAAGATTAATTAGATTGTAATGCTTAAAATCTAAATCTCCAACTAAACTATTCTGGGATACATCTAATGAAGTCAAATTGGATAAGTTATTGATACCATCTAATGTAACAACTTTGTTATTGTTAATTATCAATTTCGTTAAGTGTATGCTATGACTTAAGCTAGAAAGCTTTATGAGATTATTAAATGAAACATCCAAATATTGAATATCACGGAATTGTTTGAAAGAAGTTAAATTGTCAATTTCATTGTTAGATATGTCAAGATATAATGTTTTCTTCGGTAAACCTTCCAAATATTTAATAGCATTATGGGAAAGATCAACGTTAGTTAAGTTTGGCAAGAATCTATAAAGATCTTTTATATTCTCTAGCGAACTTCCCGCCAATGAAATATCTTGCACTCGACCCCAGGAAATATCATCTGATAGTATGTCTGTTACTACTGAAACTAACTTTTTTCTAATTTGAGAAAATGTAAGATCTTCTATTTGGGAAATTTGCGTTATGTTAGTTGAAGAAGTATTCTCAATATTTTGGATTGGTTCTTCTTGTATCTCATCATCAGAATGATGTGAGACCCCATTGACATGACGAGGTAAGTTGAAAGATACTTCTAATTGACTATTAGTTCTAGGAGGTCCTCTACTATGTGATTTCAAACTACTAATAGGGTTCATATTTCTATTTTCATTATGATTATTATTATTATCAATATTTTTCACAGCCAAATCACAAATTTCATCAGAATGAATGACTAAATCTTCAATTGAATCTAGACTACCACCGGCTTGATTTTCTTTATCATCATTGGTAATCCATTTTTGATTTTCAGTATCAAGTATCATATTTTCATAGCTGACAGGTAAATTAAGACCAGGTTTGACACTACCACGTATAAAATCATTATTCCTATTGTTGATCTTATTGAGAGAATTCATATCTTTATCTTTCATGATAGATCCTGTAAGATCATTATGATTTTGGGCCAATTTAAGTTGAGATGCTCGTTTCCATTTAATAAATTTATTCACTTCGGATAAATTTTCTTCAGTCATATCAGCCTCATCTATAGAAACTTCATTTTTATTTAAGTTTTTTTCCATAACCTCTTCTTCATTGTTTTTATCAATATGATGACTCTTATTTGTTTCATCGATATGAAGATCAACATAATTAATTTCATTGTGGTCATTCTGTTGAAACTGCTTTCTTTCTAGTTCTTGTCTTAACCTTTGATTTTCTAATTCAAGTGCTTCAAAATCTTGTCGTTGATTTATCTTGTCAATGGCCAATTCTCTCATATGCTTTTCAATTTCTTCTAATCTAACAGCAAATTGTTTAGCAGTTTTATTATCAACGTTATTTAAGATATTTTCTGAATTTGCTCTATGAACGTTTACAAAGCTTCCAAGTTCTTGAATCGATTCAATTGGTTGTAAATGGGGTATCGATTTGTGAGAAAGTCCGGTGGTTTTCGATGGTGATGATCTTAAATTAGGAATTTGGATACTATTTTGATCGGTATAATCATCAAAGGTATATGAACTTTCATTATTTAAAGCATTCTCGTTTATATCTCGAAAATGACTCAAGTTCAGACTTCGAGTTTTTGAGTTTTGATGTAAATTTTCCTGAAACGACTCAGTTTTATCAAAAGAAGTGTAATCATTTTGAGTTTTATTCATAAGATTGGGATTATTCATATTATTTGTATTCTCTTGATCAATAGCATCTGAATTATTATTATCGCCAAATTCACTTGTATAAGATGAATAACTATCTTGAGAATCAATCTCATCTATGTTATTTGTAATTTTTTTAGATTTTGGAGTGGATGTTGAGTTTGTACGAACATCACCCGATAGTAAAGTTTCGTTAGATGGCCTACTCAAAGAATTATTACCTTGAAACCCTCTTTTTTGGATATTATTAAATACATTATTTGCATGCTGCATAAACTGTTCTTCAGTATATGAGCCAGATTTTGTGAAATTTTTTATTTTGGGTTTTGTTGAAGGTATTGAAAGTTCATAATTTTCTTCATTTTCAATATCATTAGATGATTGATTGGGTCTTGGGGTTTTTCTATTAATATTATCCAATATATCACTTAATTTACCCTTAGTGTAAGTATTATATTTACCACCAAATAATTTCAAAGGTGATTCTGGGTTTGGAGGATATATACCTCCCCTACCTTTACTTTCTTCCAATATATTTTCCAAAATTTGACCTTTATAAGTATGATAAATACTTTTATTCATTGATACCATAGGTGTTGAAAGGGTTGAAGATACAGAATTATTTATATCATTCTTGGATTCAGCTTTATCATCATCTAATTTTAGACTATCAATGGACAGAAAGATATGTTGTAATTGAGGCTGAGATTGTTTCTGATGTAAATATTCCTTATTGAGTTTCCTCCACATTGGAGTTTCACCACTTTGTTTTGAATTATGAATCATAGTATTCGCGGATAAGAAGTTAAGTTCACCTAAATCGGGAAGATCATTAGTCTTGCTTGGATTTTTATTGATTTTTACGGATGATCCGAAATCTATTTGTTGAATATTATTAACATCATTATTATCATCGTTATATTTCAGATCAACAATTTCATCTTGATGTGTGCTTGAAGTATTCCATTTTTCATTTAATTCAGCAGGCATCCAGTCTGGTGTAGTATTATACTGTCGAGGTTCATTGTTAGGCGATGAATGGCTTTCAACGTAATGTTGATTATCAGGTAACGGGTGGTTATGAATCTCATTTTCATTAAACTGCATACATTCATTCGTATCTTTGATAGTTGAAGTAATCAAATTTTGTGAAGTTAAATGACTTTGATCATTATTGAACGACAATTTTTGAGATTCATTTTCAGATTCACGTTCTAATAGAACATCCAGGTTTGAATCCATACCTATTTTTGATTTTGTTCTGGCGTTTGGATGTGATTTATATTTGAATGTGTTTGGTATCGAGGCCGAGGGAGAGGCAATCGAGGGATCTGGATGAATAGGCGATTCACAATTTGAATAATGAAAGTCACAATTTGGTTGATATTTTAGCTTATTTTTATAATGATTATTATTATTATTATTGTTACTATTATTATTATTATCAGAAGAAGAATCGGTGTTAGGGACATTGAAGTCACTATTTTGAGAATTGTTAGACTGGGTGGGATTGGCTCCAGATGCTATTGGTTGATGATAATTAGATTCAATAAAAGGGTGTTCTATATTGGAGATTTCAGATGATTTTGTCACTGATTCTTCAGATATAGCATTCAATTGATGATTGGGCGAATGTATATTATGGGAGTTCAAATGATTCAATTGGTGATTGGTTTCACCTGACAAATCACCAAAATGAAATGAAGCACTATTCTCACTTTTAGAGTCACTTTTATTATCAGTTTGATCTCTATCCTTTTCACAAACTTCTTTATTTGAATTTTGAGTGGTTGAAGGTAGAGTTGAGCCATTACTTCCCTGTCTCAGTATTTCACCATTTAGATCGGAATCTCTTATGAATTTCTTGATATTGAGTCCGGTTGAACTTTGACCTGAGGAAGAATCCAGGACAAATCTACTACTCATTTAATGATACTGAGATACTGAGATGACGATATGATGTAATTTTAATACTGATATAATGGTGTAATTATGTATATAGACTTGGACGTGGACGTATATGAAGACCGTGTTATTCTCTGGTTAGTGATGAGTAGATGGCGGGTGATATGTTACAGTCAATGACTACTTCGAATGATATTTATTTCACAATAAAGATTAGCCGCCGTCTCTCTTAGAGTGCAAGTAATTGAGATGATATTTTGTTTTCTCTATGTTTTGATTTGAAGCGGTTTGTTTGTTTACATTTTCGTATACTTTGCAGGTTAGCCCAATGCATGTGGAGGAACATTGAAAAGTGCATGTTGGATCTGTCTCATAAAACAGCCGTACACCAAAAAATACACTCTACCAATCACGAAGATAATCTAAGTAGTAGCTGAGTTTGGGGTAAATGTCATATAATGAGATACAACCTACATGTGCTGGTGTATATAACTACATGGTTTGATAGTAACGATGATAATTATGACACTGTATGAGATCTCATGTATATGTGTATGTCCATGTAACGCTCATTCGTGTACGTCGAAGCACCCTGAAGCCATTATCGCCAGTGCAATACCCTTTTCTTCAAGGGTACAGTTGCTATGTGTACACCGACCGGTTTGACACATCCGACTCCTCATGGGGGTGCCACTTCCGGCATGTCGCACACCCATTTTAATTTTCAGTGATCCACCACCCACGATCCACCACTTGTTTTGGCTTATCCATGAGAATTTTATGTGAGAGCATTGTAAATGCTGGTATAGCTAAAAGAATACGATGGACTTTATGCCGATCTATCAGATCCATGAATCTTTGAATGCATTGTACAAATGAAATATCTTGCAGTCGTCGTATCGTCCACAGTTAGCTAAAGTATGCGATTCTTTCGTTTACCGGAACTCGTATATATTCCGGGGTGGTGCGCACATATTGAACTCGGATGAAATAAAGCAGGTTGTCTGGATACTTACCTGCTCACTACATTAAAATCATCAATTGTACCCTATCGTAGACTACCAGAGCTAGGTTAAGTCTAACCGAATGATGCTTGGTTCT
The DNA here is from genome assembly GCA_030557975.1 of Soucietia sequanensis. Classification (NCBI taxonomy): domain Eukaryota; kingdom Fungi; phylum Ascomycota; class Pichiomycetes; order Serinales; family Metschnikowiaceae; genus Soucietia; species Soucietia sequanensis. The sequence continues at coordinate 185,434 of JANIJN010000015.1, forward strand.
TCTCCATCACTGGTTGAATATGCACCCTTTTTTTACAATTTTGATATGTTCTTCTCTATTCTTTTTCTGTAGACTTCAAAATGTAAAACGAGTTTGTTATTTTATATTTTTTTTTTCTTTAAATTTTGAACTTTAAAAATTAATTTTCATAGATCTCAACTAATTTAAACCATTGACTTTATTTGATTGATTGATTGATTGACTTTTATATTAATGTTATAACCCCTTGTATCTTCAAGCTTCATTTTGTTTAATTTAATTGAACATAGTTCTCATTTCAATCCAATTTGGTTCTGATCCGATCTATCATTCCTCACTTTAATTTTTTTACATCTATCTAGTGTCGGATTTATAAGGCCTTACTAGTTCATTATCTTGATCAAATTCAATTCACATTTTTCACCCTGTGTATTCCATAGATTAATTAATCAATTGAATAATTGAAATCTATATTTCATTTTAATATCATTATAATTTGTTTCAAATTCATTAATTCTTCTCTTTGTTTTATCTAATTTTGGTTCTGTTCCTATTTCATTTGATTCCTTTCGATTTGATTTTTTTTTTTTAATTTGTTACTTTTTTGTCCTTGTCATCCTGGTCTGATCTTTCTTTTCTTGTTTCATTATATACGAGATATAAACAAACCTTTTCATAGTCTCATTTCGATTCTGATCCCAACCACTATAAATTTTGTTTCAAATCAGTTCAATTTAGTTCAATTTGATTATTATTAAAAGAAAAAAAAAATAGTGCTTTTACTATCCATTTGTCATTATTTCACGTTATCATTCATAAACCCTTTCAATTTTGCTTCCTTAAATTTCAATTGATCTAACTACTTCAATCCTTCACTGATTTTGTCAGATTTGTTTTTTTTTTTTTAATTCCGATACTTTCCCTGATTGAATTTTTATTTTACGATTCCATATAATAAGTCATTCTAGAGTCATTTCAACCCTAGCATTATAAAAAACACAAACTATTTATTGAAATTTTCATTTTTTCTTTTACTTCGTTTACCCTTTTTACTGATTTCATTTGAATCATATCTTCAATTTGCGTTTTTTTGTTTGTTTGCACATAATTTTGAATTTCCACAATGTCAAATCCTTCTTCTTCAAATCAAACATTAGAAGATTTCACTTCTTCATTGCCTTTAAACTCAAGTAATTTAGGCGTAGATGATACAATTCCCTCTGAACATACCACGGGTGGTAATGGAATTAAACAAAATACATTTCAATCTACAAATTCTCATTTAATTTTAACAAATAATTTAAATCCTGCCACAACAATCACTAATACTGCTAGTCATCAACATCAACAAGAACAAGAAATGTTATCAAATTTTGCCATTCCCAATCCTCCAATATCAACTCAACAATCGAGTATTGCTATAGATCATCATGATAGTAATAATGGCCTTATCAATAATAATAATTCAAGCTTTGGAGGTAATGGCAGTGGTGGTAATGATAACGATGGAATTGATTCTCCAAGAACTCTATGGATGGGAGATTTGGATCCATGGTTAGATGAAAATGCAATTACTGATTTATGGTGGCAAATTTTAAATAAACATGTTTCAGTTAAAATTATAAAGCCAAAAACTTCAAAACCTGATTCAAATTATCTTGGATTATCTCATTCAGGTTATTGTTTTGTTGAATTTGAAAATTTTGATGATGCTCAACATGCTCTTAGTTTAAATGGTCAATTATTACCTGATATCGCCATGCCATCTCAACAACAATTACCGAAAAATCCTGATAATCAAAAAAAATATTTTAGACTTAATTGGGCTAGTGGTGCAACATTAAGTGCTCCAATTATTCAAACACCAGAATTTTCATTATTTGTTGGTGATTTATCAGCTTCAACGACTGAAGCTCATTTATTAGCATTTTTTCAAAAGAAATATCCTAATTCAATTAAAACAGTTAGAGTAATGACTGATCCAGTTTCTGGTAAATCAAGATGTTTTGGATTTGTTAGATTTACTGATGATCTGGAAAGACAATTGGCTCTTGTTGAAATGAATGGTGCTTGGTTTGGTGGTAGACCTTTAAGAGTTGCATTAGCTACCCCAAGAAATAATGCTAATAACAATAGTAATAATAACATCAATAACAACCATAATAACAACATTAATAATAGGAATTATACTAATAACAATAACTATAATATTAATGATAGTCATCTTTTGGGAGGAGGAAATGGCGGATACTCAACATACCCACCAAGAAATCAACATCAACAACAAAATTATCGTCAAGATCATCAACAAAATTATTTTAATAATAAAATATCCGATCATCAAGAACCAATGTTTCTACCTCCACCTCCACCCGGTATGGGTAATTCACCTTATGCATTCTATGGAGGTCTTCCTCCTCCAATGCACACACCTCCACCTCCCCCTATACCAGGAGTAGGTATACCAATTGATACTAGTGGAGGAAGAAATACACCTATTGGTGGTCGAACAATTGATGATAATGGTAATAACATTGATAATAATTCCAATATACAATCTTATGATATGACACCCAATTCTCAACAACCAAATCAAAAATTTCAAAATCCAAATACCCCAGGATCATATAAAAATATTATCGGAACTCCTGGATCTAATAATCAACCTATACAATCGCCAAATTTACAAGCATTTAATAATAATAACTATTTTAATAATTACAATAATAATAATAATGATAACATGAATAATAATGATAGGAATAGAGGCGGTGGTAGCTCCAGTGGGAACGGTCAACCTTTCACAGATCCAAATAATACAACTGTTTTCGTTGGAGGTTTGTCATCGGAAGTAACTGAACAAACCTTATTTACATTATTCAAACCATTTGGTATTATTCAACAAGTTAAAATTCCATTAGGTAAAAATTGTGGATTTATTAAATATTCAATTCGAGAAGAAGCAGAAGAAGCAATTAGTTCAATGCAAGGTTTTATAATTAGTGGTAATAGAATTAGATTAAGTTGGGGAAGAGTTTCAACGAACAATAAAAAATTTCAAGAACAACAACAACAAGTTGCACAAGCTGCACAAATTCAAGCTACTGCTGCTTTATCAATGGGTATGGATCCAGCTAGTGCAATTGCAGCTGCTACGGCAGCAGCTGTTGGTGGGTTCCCACGTCATCATCATGCACCACCTCCACCTCCACCCCCACCACTTTTAGCACCTCATCATCATCATCACCCTTTTTCGGGTATTCCACCGCCTCCATTACCTATACATCAAGGCCAAGGATCACCTAATCCAACGAATTCAATTCAAAGTCCTTATTCAACAAGATCCAATCGTGAAAGTATTGCCAATACATCACAAGAAAATAATGATTCTTTTGAAAATTCAACAAATGTTCCGGGATCAGGATCAGGAATTGTAGGTGATTCGAATGGTAACTTCTTACCACAAATTCCGCCACCACATACTCATGCATTCCCACATCAAATGGGAGTAGAAGGAAATGGTAATCCATATTATTATCCACCTCCATCTAGCAAGTATGGTATGTATCCAGGAAATTTCACACCATCACAACCGGATAGTGAATTTATTAATTCAATGGCAAACATGAATCTAGGTGATGGTGGAGATAGCAATAAAGATAATAGACTTGGATCAACTGATGATGGGAATTCAAGTGTTGAAGGAGGTGGAATAAATCAACAACAACAACAACAACAAATACAACAGAATATGTTTATTCCTCCAATATATAATGGAGGATATCCAGTTCAAGATTATCAACATTTCATACCTCAAATTCCTGTTGAATATATGTATCAATATCAACATCAACACCCAATCCCACAACATGAACCACATCCAGATCAAGAAGAACACCAGCAGCAACATCAGCAACAAGAACAACAATCGAATATCGATAAGTCCAGTACGAATAATGAATCAAATGATAATAAACATAGTGAAAATGACGATTAATCACTATTGAAACCAATTACGATTCATAGTAATATCATTGTTGAAACTTAATCGTGGTTGATTTATCTTATTCAATCTATACCTTCCTCACTATTGATTTGCTTTATAAATCTTTCACCTAACCTTAACTCTTTTTATCTTTTTGTTCTTTTAAAAATTAAATTTTACAAAGACAATCATTGTGTCTAACTTTATTTTACTTTATTTTATGTTTCGTTTCGTTTCGTTTCGTTTTTAAAAATTTGCTTTTTATTTTGATCCTCAATTACATTATGCTCCTTCAGTTTTTCCGTTCTTGCCTTTACTTGTTTTCACTTTCATTTGTTTCAACTCTCACTTGTTTTTACTTTCACTTGTTTTTACTCTCACTTTTTTTCACTTTCTATATTTATGAGTTCACTTTTTGATTTTTTCTGTGTTTTATATATATTTATATATATATATATAGGTTTGAATTGATATTGATTTTTATTCATTTATCTGTCAAATAAAAAATAGTACTTGGTATCAAACAGCTTATACGTAGAATAACTGCAAATGAAGATTATCAAAGAAAGCTTTGTGATTTTTGTTTATTGTTTTTTTTTGTGTAACATATAATTTGCGATAACTGATTTAATTAGTCGCATTAGTCAAAAATATAAATAACAGCCGTTAACTAGCACTACACACAACCACCTTCATTACATTTAGCTATAAGGTATAAGTAAAACATATAATAAGTAGAACATATATATGAAATATAAAAAAATTAACACAATAAGAACTATAAAATGTTTAATCATAAAAACATACTAAACAAGAAAAGAAAAATAAAAAGTATACCAATAAAATAGTAATAATAATATAAACCTTTATACTAGAATTACATCATAAAATAAAAGAAAAGAAGCAAATTCATAACAGTAGTAAGTAAAGGAAATTACATCTATGATCTTTCACCTCTTAATCTTCTAGCTAATTGAATATCTTTCTTTTGAATAGTAACTCTTTTAGCATGAATGGCACATAAATTGGTGTCTTCGAATAAAGAAACAAGGTAAGCTTCAACAGCTTCTTGTAAAGCACCGATAGCAGAAGATTGAAATCTTAAATCAGATTTAAAATCTTGAGCAATTTCTCTAACTAATCTTTGGAAAGGTAATTTTCTAATTAAAAGTTCAGTAGATTTTTGAAATCTTCTAATTTCTCTTAATGCAACGGTACCTGGCTTATATCTGTGAGGTTTTTTAACACCACCACTGACTGGGGCTGATTTTCTGGCAGCTTTAGAAGCTAATTGTTTTCTTGGTGCTTTACCACCAGTAGATTTTCTGGCTGTTTGTTTTGTTCTAGCCATCTTTAATATATGTATAGATAAGGGGCAAGAAAAAGAAGTAACTCAAAAATAATAAAAAAAAAATAAACAGCGAAGTGAGGGTTTTATATGAGAAATAAGAAACTTTGAAATGGAATGTTCAAAGTGGCAACAAAAAACGTCTACAGAAAGCATGAGAAAAAAAGTGGGAAATTGGTAAAGCAACGAGTGGGTCAAAACCAATAAATTAGTATGGTCATTTGCACAGAATAGAAAAAAGAAAAAAGAAAAAACAGCGTGCGAAGCATTGCGCTTTTTCTTCTGGGGATTTGTCTGCTTGTTGTGTGGGCCAATCATATCGCAGAGTGCGCAGGGAGAGAATAGACACCTCCATGACAAATAGAGGGAGAGCGGCCTGCATGTAACACTGTTAGTCACGTGCGCGCTGCATCACATACACATAGTAAGTTACATCTCATAATCATGGGTTGTACTACGGATACTACGATGTGGTATAATATAATGTGATATAATATAAAGTAAATGGAAAAGGAAAAAAAATAACTGGCAGAAGAAACTTAAAGAAAGAAAGAGAATAATAGTAATAATATATAATAATAAATATGAAGTTGAATGGATGATGATAGCCCATTTAATTAATCCAGACATATAGTTCTAGTGTACGAGTCGAGTGATTGGAGTTGATGATTAAGTTACTGTCCTTTGATTAAGTTACTGTCTTTTGATCAAATTTAATGTCACCCTGGTGAATATATAATTATGATGATGATGATAACAAAATGACATTACATTTCATTAACAACATGATAGGATAAAATGCATGATAATGATTACTTTGAAAAGTGAAGAAAAGTATAATGATAAAATCTACTTTCTATACCATAATCTTGTAAGTCTTGTTTTCATCATTTTCTTTTGTAATTGGAAAACACCATACATTAAAGCTTCAGCAGTTGGTGGACATCCTGGAACATAAACATCTACTGGAATAATTCTGTCACATCCTCTAACTACAGAGTATGAATAATGATAATATCCACCACCATTGGCACATGATCCCATAGAAATAACCCATCTTGGATCGGCCATTTGATCATAAACTTGTCTTAATGCTGGTGCCATTTTATTGGTAACTGTACCTGCAACAATCATAATATCGGATTGACGTGGGGATGCTCTGAAAATAATCCCTAATCTATCTTGATCATATCTTGGGGTTGAAACATGCATCATTTCAACTGCACAACAAGCCAAACCAAATGTAACTGGCCAAAATGATGATTTTCTTGCCCACATTGCAATATTATCTAATGATGTTAATGCATAATCAACTGGACTTGATGCAGTTTTTTGAGACATTAATGGGAAATTGGTTTCCATTGGTTTTGGTGTTAATTCTTTTGATGATACATAACGATTTTGATTTATATATGGAATGATTGATCTAGCTTGTGTATTACCAACGCTATTCAATATGGATCTTCTTGCTAACGAGTACATCTTTATGTATGTTAAGTATGTGTACTTATATTAATATGTATATATATATATCAATAACCTTTGTATATATATCTGATAGCAATAAGTATAGCGATCGTTGTTTATATGTATATTTTTTATATATATAATTGTTTTATAACTTGACTGTAATTTGTTGAAATTTTCTCTAAACCTAACTATTTTGTGTCATTAAACTTTCTCAATCAGCAAATATTTATGGCTACTGATTGGATACGACATTGCTCTCGACTTGTATGCAGACTGTGCGACACAGAGCAGACTAAATGTCGTACTCATAAAAGGCTGTAAAATTTATGCTCTAACTTTTTCTCTCAACATGAGTTCTACATCTGACACAAGCTCTAATCTTGAGGTTCGAGATAGCCACATAAAAGGTGTTGTAAATATAATGCCATCTGAAGAATCGAAATCAGCCCTACTAAAGTCTTCTTACTCTGAAGAATATGTGCCTTCACTAATCGACAAGCCACTTATTCAGGAAGCAGTATGACTTACGGCAATACAAAACTACTTCTCGCTTGAAAATATTATACTTTAAATCATATTTAATATAAAAGAAAAAAAAGAACACATGTTATATATTATACACCGTATTCATTTATATCGGTGAAGCATGTAGTGTTGTACTTCAAGGGTTATGCTTCTTATTACCAGATCTCATCTGATACATTCAGGAGTATCCTCATCGATAACAGGCATATTAGGTTTGTTGCTTTCAGTGCCACTGCTACCAATATGAGCACTATCAGACGATTTTGAGGAACCAGAGCCAGGATCCGCAAAAAAAATATCATCACTATTACTACCACAACTTTCATTCTGATTCGTCATTTGATGTTTCTTTGCTATCACATATCTTCGTCTTATTGATCGCCAATCTTTCCTCTAATAATTTATTTGCAGTACATTTAAAGTGAGAACTATCGTTGAAGTCTTCTGTTCGAATGTAGCTTCCTCAAAATCGATAAAGTAGAATTGTTCATCGTGAATAAGAATTTTTTTTGTTTCCAAATCATTATGACAAGATTCAAATTCATTTAACAATGTCAATTGGTCACATCAATCATCAATCGTTTCCTTGGTAATAACGCCATGCTGATCTTTAATATATGACATCATAATGTAGTAGCCGCCATATTTACACAGCCTTTCATCATTTATACAAATCAGTCCATAATCGTAAAGTTCTGGAACTCTTTTTTTGTCTTCAAGATTATTTTCATTGTGTTTATCAAAGAGCTCGTAACATCTAACCTCATTGAAAGATTTATCAAGATGACGGTCTTTGTATTCATCTTTGGTTCCATGTTCAATGTTTTTCCAAATTCGATCATAATAATCTCCCACGACATCTGGATCACACATTTTGATAATAACTTTATCTTCGTCTTTCAAATCTACTCTGAACCTTTTCTTCAATTCTGGGCAAGCCAGACTGAGATCACCAAAGCCAATCTTGCTTGCTCAGATGGTCTATTTCTGAGAATATCTTCCATGTGGCCATCCAATTCTTGAACTTCAAAAGAACAGCTTGTGTCAGATGTAGAACTCATGAGGATGTTGAATTATAAGTGTAGAAAAAAAAGAGATTATGTTCTTTCACAGAAAGAGGACAAACTTCTAGCTTTATACAGATTCTGGAAAAAATCAAAAGTGAAGGAAAGAGAAAAACCCCTGATTTTTAGTTTGATCTGAAGTGTAGTCTATGATACACAAATGTAGCTGCTAACAATGGTGTGTTACTTTTATGTTTCAGATTACGCATATCTATGGTGTACGGATGTACGAGCCTTTTCAATACAGCTTAATTTCAAGTCTTACCAAATAATGGTATTGATTAAGTACACCAAAGGATGGTCTTCACATGTGTACCACGGGAAATATCGCTTGAAATGATTGCGATGATTCAATTCAAAAATTTATGGCTACAAGAAACACTATTTTTTTTTATTTAATGATAGATGAGATTTATATTCGAGTTTACTCTAAAAGTTACTGATGCATTATAATCTTTTTTATTTCTTATAAGCTATGTACAAGGCAGCAAAAGCAAACTCAAAGCGTAAGAAGATTGAAGCCAGATCAACTAGCTCTTCTCAGATCACTCACACTACGAAAAATTAATTGAACAAGCTAATCATGTGTTCATGGAAAACAAAACATGACAAGTATTCGAATCATTGAATAACATCATCCAAATATACTTTTAATTTTTCAATAATGACTTCTTTAACATTATCTGGAACGAGTTCTTCTGCTTTTGGTTTCAAAAAGGAATATAATTTTTCAAAATTTATATTTTTATCGTCATTGAAATTTTCTTGTAATTCACGATTTGATATTTGAGATACTTTATCAAACCAGCCTGATTCATAAAGTTGTAATTTCAATTGTTTGCTTATTATATCATAATTTCCCGAAGATATAAGATGTTCTTGTATTTGTGACTTAATTGCATCGAGTTCTTCTTGTTGTTGTGTCATGTTCTTTGTTTCTTTGAGATTTCTAATGATGCTTTTTGGTTTGAATATAAGTGGATAAGTAAACTGTGTGGCTTAATAATAGTTAGATGAATAAAGAATGAATATACCGTAAGTTTATAACGGTTGGTGAATCACGATAAGACCAGTTAGGTAAAGCAAAAGCAAGTATTTAAATGTTTTATTTTCCCGCTCACTTTTTCAACTGCTTTGAAAAGTGTTACACACAATTTGTGTGAATATGATTTAAAATAATTAGCAATTCAATTGTATTTCTTCTTACTCACATATTCTTCTTCTTCCTATTGTCTCTATTTGGGAAGTACATATGCATCGATTATCAAAAGTCTTAACTTACAATAATCGTTTATTATCATCCACTTTCTCAAAATCCACCCAAAAGTTATCAACTTCAAAGCCAGTGCGTGCAAATAATTATAGTAATTCAAACTTAAATCCTACTACAATAAAGTTAGATAAATTTTACACCAGAACCATGTCTACTAAAGGAAATCCATACGATGCCAAAATTGATTCGATTGAAAAACTTCCACAAGGTAACTGGATTCAAACTAGAAAAATAAATTATACCGATCCAAATGGGAATAAAAGAGTTTGGGAAATGGCAATTAGGACCACAAGAACTGAAACAACAAACATTGATGCAGTTTCTATTGCTGCATTCATAAATTTTCATAAAGATAATAAAAAATCAAGAGAAATTGTATTAACCAAACAATTTAGACCACCATGTGGTAATGTTGTGATTGAATTACCTGCTGGTTTAATTGATCCAAAAGAATCAATTGAATCAACGGCAATTCGTGAATTGATTGAAGAAACTGGTTATTATGGTAAATTTGTTAGACTGTCAGATTCCGAAGCTCAATTATATAGTGATCCAGGTTTAACTAATGCAAATATGGCAATGGCATTTGTAGAAATTGATATTAATGATGAAAGAAATCAAAATCCAAAACCACAATTAGAAGATGGAGAATTCATTGAAACTTTTACATTACCATTGGACAACCTATTAACTGGCTTACTTAAAGTTGTTCAGAAAGAAAATTGTGTCATTGATGCAAGATTATACCATTTAGCTGCAGGTATTGAAATTGTTAATTCCAATAAGGATTTAATTACCAGTTAATCAACCGTAATTCAAGTTAGTCTATATTTTTATTTAAATATGAAATAAAACTTATAATGAATATTCAATCATGATGAACATACCTTTGAACACTCAACTTTGTAAACCGATCTTTGATCTTTTATTGTAAGAATCATTATATTTAGGTGAAAAGACCCTATACCCATTTTTTGTGTACGGATGTCTTATGATTTTGTACTATTTGTGTTTCAACCGAAATCATGAAGTATGGGGAATTATATAAGAATATCAATTATTTAGGTGGAGATATTCATTTCTATATTCATCTTATACATCACATACAACAATGACATCCGACGTTTGCAGTTTTTGTCTAGGTGGTGATACTGATGTTCCACCATTTGGAAACATTCATGACGCTGAAGATTTGATTAACCCTTGCTCAACATGTTCAATAACAACTCATAGGAAATGTTTACTTGATTGGTTTAATTCTTTACCCGCTGATAAATTAAAGAAGACTTATCCAATGAACGGTTCATTTTATGAAAATGATAGTTATGATACTAATGATCATGAACATTTTAATCATGAAACTCCTAATAATGAATATACCGATAATGAACAAAATGATGAATTAACAGATTATGAAGAAGAAACTGAAAGAATTGAACGATTGATATTTGAACAAGACAACAATGACGTTGGTGCCACAAGTATTGAAATCAATGTATCAGCGCAACTGATAAATAGATGGTTAACTAATTTAGTATCAGAAGTTAGAGGTGAATTAAATAGACCAAGAAATTCAAATAATCCATCATTTGATGGTTTTACGGTGTTATTATCAGCATCATGTCCACAATGTAAATCAAATATATCGTTTAAAATGAAAAAATCATTTTTTTTAACATTAAATACAATTGCAAGATCATCTTTAAGTGATTTAATTCAATGGAGTGGAGTATTTCTTGGGTTTACAGGGGCAGCAACTGGTATAATTACAATGGGGTATGTTGGATTAGCAAGAATGGGATTAAACATACTTGATTGTTTAATTCCATCACCAATTTTAATGACAATGTTAAGTAAAAAAAATTATACTACATTAGGGTCAATAAGATCGTTTTTACCAATAAACAATCAATCAATGAATACATTAGAGGATATTGTTAGTAAAGGAATAATTGATCAATTCAAATTTAGTCATATACCTGTATTACCAATCATAATGTTTAAAATGAGATCATCATCAATAATGTCATGTATTTATAGTAATCCTGATTCAAATAAATTAAATGATTGGATAAGTGAAATGATGATTTGTAATTTTATATCATCATTAGGAAATCATAGTTTAATCAGGAATTTAACAAGTAATTCCAAAAATTTAATTTCAATATTATTTAAACAAAATTTTAAATTATCAACATTATCATCATTATCAATTTCACTGATACTTTTCAAAAATATTAGTATATGGGACCCTAATATTATGATTGGTTTATTGATACCTACACGATGGATATACGATGTATTATTTCGATTGACAATCAATAGATTTCATTTTAATTTAGCAACAAGTATTAGACCAAGAGATATTGCCAATAGTGTAAGTGAACAAGAACTTAATAAATTAGAAGATTTACAAACAAATTTGGTAAATGCAGAAATTAAATTTAAAAAGAAGAGACAAATGATTTATAATTCAATTTATAATAATTCTAATTCAAATTCATCAATAAAACCATCAATCTCGATGATATCATCAATTGTTAAATATATTAAATTTAAATTAATTTATTATAATTCATGTTTTAAAGATTATGAATTAAATAAATTTAAAAATTTACCATATCATTATATTTCATTAAAATTTATATCATGGTATCATAAAGGTTTAGCATGTATTAAGAATGATTATTCAACTACATTATTATATAAATCATTAACTGTTCGAGGAATAACGACATTTTTTTGGCCATTTTTAAGTTCTGATGTGGGTAAATTAATAAATAAATATATTTTAAACAAGATTAATTTTAAAAATTTATCAAATATACCCAATGATAAATTATTAATGATGTCAAAATTAATTGGTTTAATAATTGTGGTTATTTTAAAAGATTTAATTAATTTATATATGAGTTCAAGAAAAGCCAATCAATTATCACAAATGTCAATTGTTAAAACGAATAAGAATGGAAGTAATAAGAAAAATGGAAATGGAAATGGAAATGGAAATGAAAATAATGGGAATTTTAATAATAATTTTCAACAAAGTCAATTACCAGGTCATTATCCAGTTTCATAAATGATTTAAAATGAAACTTTACCTTGTATAAATATAAAAGATTAATTAATGAGTAGGATATCAAATTTAGTTATAATCATTAATAAAATTCAATTACCAGATTATTGACCAATTATTGTATAAATTTAGTTGTATATATTGAGCTTTAAAAAAACTATGATTTACAATACTAAATTTCATTACGACAACGTATTTTTAGAATATTGCAGTTGGCTAATTGGTATACTCTTTTCAGCTGGGTCTTCTGACTAGCCTTTTAATGAATCAGGAGAATACAATATCCAAAGAATTGACATAAGATAATATTCCATTAGTCAAAGTAATGGTTTACAAATGAAAAAGTAATAATAATAATAATATAAAATAATATAAATATATAATAATATAAATATATAATAATATAAATATATAATAATATAATTGGAAATAATACATAATTTTTTTTTTTAAGTAAAGTTAATGAAAAATCATTAATAAAAATGATTTTGTTTTATGTTTATATTGAAGAGAAATTGTTCTTTTTTTTTTTTCGTTTTGTTGTTTCATGTTTTAGTTATGGAAATTATTCAATTTTTGATACTTACTCATCATCATAATTTTCATCTTCATCAATTTTTCTAATTGGTGGTTCAATTGGTTCATTATTATTTAATTTATTTTTCTTGGAACCTTCATCTTCATCATCATTTTCTTCATCATTATCTTTATCTTTATCAATACTTAATTTTTTAACATCATTACCAACTTGTTTAATTTGTTGTTCTTTTTCTTTTTCTTGATCTTGATCTTGATCTTTAGTATCAGTTTCTTCTTTTGATCCAGTTACATTTGATGAAAATTGAGGTATACTTGATGATGAATTTGATGAAATTATTGGAATTGGTGCAGAGTTTGGTGAATTTAATTTTGGTGAATTTGCCTTTGGTGAATTTGATCTTGATTTTTCTTTTGATTCAATTTTTGATTCAGAATTTTCTAAAAATTTTTGATCATCTTGATTTTTTTCAATATCCATTTCAATATCTTTTTGTTCAGTTTTATTTTCATTTGATTCAGATTCAGATGCTGCATTTGCAGCATTCATTAATGAACTAAATGAATTTGAATGAATATTTGAATTTGAATTTGAATTTAATGATTCATTATTTGGTTTTTTCAAAATTTTTGAATCATCTGATTTATCATTTAAATCATGTTTGGTTGATCCATTAATTGAAACATCACCATTCAAATTTGATTTTGATTCTGGAGATTTTGGTTTTGTAGATGTTGTAGGAATTGGTGTTGGTTCTTTTGTAGGTGGAGTTGGAACAGATTGATTTACAACAGGTGTTGCAGATACACTTGAAGTTGGAGATGCAGCTTTAATTGGAGCTGCAACAGGGGATTGAGTAGGAACAGGAACTGAAGTCACAGGAGAAGCTGCAGGAACTGAAGTTGGTGCTTGTGATGGTACAGGTGTAACTCCGGAAGTTGAAGTTGAAGTTGGTGCAGGTGTAGTTACAGATGATTGAACAACAGAAACAGGTGCAGGTACAGAAATACTAGCAGGTACATTAACTGATGTAGGAACATTAACTGATGCAGGAACTGACGAAACTGATGGAACAACATTAACTGGATTAACTTGAGGAACAATTACAGGAGCAACAACGGGAGTTGATTGTTGAGAAGGTTGATTAATTGATTGAATTTGTGGAGGTTGAGGTGGTTGTGATTGTTGAGGTGGAGGTGGTTGTTGATAATGAACTTGACCTGGTTGTGGAAGTACGTGTTGTTGTTGTTGTTGAACTTGTTGAGCTTGTTGCTGTTGATGTTGCTGTTGAGCCTGTTGAGCCTGTTGAACTTGTTGAACTTGTTGCTGTTGTTGGGCTTGCTGAGCTTGCTGAGCTTGTTGCTGCTGTTGTTGCTGAACTTGTTGCTGCTGAATACCTTCAGCAAGTTGAGGAGGAGGAGGAGGAGGTAATGAACCTTGTAAATGATGTTGATTTAATATTTGAGGTGGAGGAATTTGTTGAGATTGTGAAATTTGTTGAGATTGTTGAGGTAAAAGTGGTGGTTGTTGAATATCATGTCCATTACTACCGTTACCATTCACTTGTCCATTTGTCTGTCCATTGGGTTGTCCATTGACCTGTCCATTCGCTTGTTCCTGATTAGTACTTTCCAAAACCATTCCCTGAGGTAATCTTGGTTGTTGATTAATTGGAGGAGGTTGAGGAGGATGAGTATTACCATCTTGTTGATATTTAATTAATTGATCTAATCTTGATTTTATATGAGGATTCCCTGGATCTAATCTTTCAGCTTGTCTATAAGCATCCAAAGCATCACTAATTTGATTATTACAAGTTTCATATAATGTACCTAAATCATACCAAACTTCACTAATATAAGGATTTAATCTAATTGCTCTTGTATAAGCATCCAAGGCATCTCTATATTGACTAATTTGATAATATAATACACCAATGGAACACCAAAATGTTGGATTTCTTGAATCTCGATTAACAGCTTGTTGGAAAGCTTCATAAGCTGAATTAAAATCACCTCTAATCATATGAACTCTACCTAAATAATACCAAGAATGAGCATCGGTTGGATCAATATCAAGCGATTGTGATAAATATTTCAAAGCAATATCTAAATCTTGTTGAAATGTTGATTTATCTATTGATGGTGAGTCTTTTGATTTTGTTGATGGAGTTGCTCCTGTGGTGGTGGTGGTGGTGGCGGTACCATTTGCGGTAGCTGCCGACGGAGAAGAATCAGCTTGAGAATATAAACAACCTAATTGTTGTAAAACTTTTGCATGATGAGGATTAACTTGTAATACTTTTTCATAAGCATCTTTTGCACCATTCCAATCTTTTTGTTGTTCTAATACCGAACCAATTTGAAACCAAACATCAGGTTGAGTTAATGGATGAGGAGGGTTTGATAAAATATATTGGAAACATTCTAAAGCACTTTGTAATTTACCTTGATGTTTATAAATAATTCCCAATCTAAAATAAATTTCATTTGATTTATCAAAATTAGGATCTAATTCTAATACACGAACAAAAGCTTCTTCAGCATATTCTAATGAACCATATCTATCATAAAGTATACCAATTCCATGCCATAATTTAGGTACGTTTGGATTATCTAAATAATATAAGGCTCTTTGATAAGCAGCATAAGCTCTTTGTAAATCATCCAACATAAGATAACAATGACCTAATAACCCCCAGGTTTCACCATTTTCCGGATTAAAATTAAGAGCTTGTTCATATAATTCAGCCGCTTTGAAAAAAACATCTTTAAAACGATAAATATTAGCTAATTTAATAAGAGCATCGGGGTTATTGGGAGAATATCTTAAAGCAGAATCATAAGAGGTAAGAGCTTTATCATAATCACTTAAACTTTCAGCAAGAGAACCAATAGCCAACCAAGTGGCGGCGGTTGTTTCAGAAAGGATAGAAGAAATTGAATCTGGTTGAGATTGAGGTTGTTGTTGTTGTTGAGATTGTGAATTGGTAAGATGAGGAGGAGCAGGAGGAGGACCATTAACATTGTTGACATTTGGAGGAGGAATAGAAATAGGAGGATTTGAAGAAGTGGCATTTGGATTTGCAGGTAATTGATTGGGAATAATTGATTGACCAGGACCAACATTCATGAATGAACCATTTTGTTTAAGGGACATTTGTATAGGTAAGCCAGTGGCCATATTAGGTGATGATAGACTTGATATATATTATGATATATGATATATGATATATGATATATGATATATTATGATATATTATAGTATATTCTAGATATATGATATAAGTGGATGGATTGATAAATTACCATAAATATAAGTGGGATATAGTGAGGGAGATGGTATATACTATGTGTGGTATATGTGTGGTATATGTGTGGTATATAGTATAGTGTGATGTAATATAATGTAATATGGAGTAGTATGGTATAATACAAGATGGAGTTGAGTGGAAATTAAATGATAAATTGTACACAGATGGGTATTAAATACGTTGAAAAAACAAAACAAACAAAATTGAGCTAAATTAAATAAATTAAATTTAAATAAAATAAAATAAAATAAAATAAAATAAAATAAAATAAAATAAAATAAAATAAAATAAAATAAAATAAAATAAAATAAAATAAAATAAAAATAAATTAAATTTAAAATAAAAAATAAAATAAATTAAATAAAATAAAAACCCGAAGAACGAAAAGCGAAAAGCGAAAAGCGAAAAAAAAGGTTTTAGATTATTGAGTGACGTATTTGTACAAAGTGAGACGTGGTAACTGTGAGGTTATACGAAGTGTGTGAAGCGACAGATGATGAGTGGGATGAATAGATTGATGTAAGTTGGGGTGGTGTACTAGTAGTATAAGTCGGAGTGGTAGAGTAGTAGAGTAGAGTAAAGAAAGGTGTTAAGAGTAGAGTCGGGAAAGTGAAAGATTGAAAGCCAAAAGCCAAATGACAAAAACCAGAAACGAGAAATAAAAGAGAAAGAGAAATAAAATAAAATAGTAAAATAAGTGAGATAAAAATAAAATAAAATAAAATAAAATAAGAAAAACGAGTATAATACAATACAATACAATACAGTACAATCTACAGTGTGATGTCAAGCCACAATGCTGATAATGGCTGACAGTATATACATCACTTAATGCTATCATATACCCATAGTATAGTAAAGTACATTATAGTATAGTAAAGTACATTATAGTATAGTAGGGTAGGTAGAGTATATACCTGTATTGGAAAGTAGAATTGAACACACCCCGTGTTTCTTTTTCTTTTCCTCTTCTTTTCCTCTTCTTTTCCTTTTCTGTGCTTTGTTAATTCCTTTGTCTCTTTTCCATTGTTAATTATGTCTTGTTATTGAATGGGTGTGTGCACACCCCTCTCTCAAATGACACCCCCCGTTTCGCACACCCCCTGGTAGCCACACGTACGTACACCAATAACACCGGTACACCATGACACCATTACACCCGTACACCAATGACACCATTACGCCCGTACATCTCAATATCATAACACCTGTACACCACCCCCCTCACCCCCCTCATAATAGTATCTGTATACTATAATACTAGTGTCTAATATACTACATTATACTATAGCGTCTATATACTATATTTATTCATCTACTTATCTTTTATCATATTATTCTATATATATCATCCTCACTTTGGTTCTCCAACTTTTGATGATCCAAATGATGAATTAAATCCAAGTAATTCATTAATATCTTTTGTCCAATCATTTTCACTTCTTGCAATACACCAAATACCTCTTTGTTTTAAATTAATCATTTTAGAATCAGGTGGAACCATATCTTCACATTCAATTAAGTTATTTATTTTTTTCCTTTCTTCCTCTTCTTCCTTCAATTGTTCCTCCTCAATTAATCCATTACTACTACCTGGTTCAATAAATTTATTAAACTCTCCTCTCTCCTTTAATCTCAATGGTGCTTCATATTTCCCCGGTATATATATTGTTCCACTTTCACTAACAACATGTATTTGATCTCCTGGTTTCAAATCTTGTTGTGGGATCCCATCAATATTTAATTTGATTGATATATTTCTATTAGCATTACTTAATTTAATCATTATATGTGATGTACTGGGTAATATAAGTGGTCTAAATGATAATGATCTGGGACAAATGGGGGTTAATAATATACATGGTACTAATGGATGTGTAATTGACCCCCCTGAAGATAATGAATATGCCGTGGATCCTGTAGGAGTACCAAATACAATCCCATCCGCCGTGGTTGTAGTTAAAAATTCATTATCAATGAAAATATCTAATGAAATTAAATTAGGTTGTGATCCTCGATGTAATGAAATATCATTCATGGCATGAACCATGGATGATATATGATGTTGTTTATAATGTGATAATTCATATTGTTTAATTTTTTTCAATCTTTCCAAATCGTTTAATTTATCACTTTCAATTTTTTCAACTTTTTCAACTTTTTCAACTTTTTCAACTTTTTCAAATTTTTGTTCCCTTTTTTTACTCTCTTCAATATCTTGTTTTCTAACAACATGACATTCTAATCTTGTTCTATGTAATGCTTTACTTCTCAGTTCATAAACCGTGGCAAATGTTTCTTTAAATTTTATAAAATTAAATGGTAATAAAAATCCAAGTGTACCTAATGCAAAACTTAATACGGGTGGTACATTACTATTTGAAAATGTACTAACTGCTCTTAAAATTGTTCCATCTCCACCAAGTGTAACGATCAAATCGGTTTTATTTACAATGTCATTAACTGATCCTGTAAATAATACAAGTTTAACATTATTTAATCCCAACCCTGATTTTGAAATTAATTGTTCTTCCCCAATTAATTCATCAGCAACATCTTCACTAACGATAATATTAATGGCCGGATAATTTTCATGAATAAATTCAATAAATTCAATCATGGCATCTCTAACATTTGAATTCCAGGGTTTTTTAACAATATAAATATTTTGTAAATGATTTCTCCATAATATATTATGTAATTTTGAATGAGGTGATCCAATGTATTCGGGGAATATACTATTTCTTAATTTTTTACATGATTTTATATCAATATATTTATTACTCATAAGGATTTTATCATTACTTTCTGGACTTGCACTTGTACTTGCACTTGCACTTGTTGACACACATCTTTTATTCATTATATTTATATTCCTCCATGGTATTGTTGATTTTGAATAATGTCTTTTATTATTCATTTGATAACCCTCGTATATCCTTATCAATTTATCATTATCATTATTTGATATTAATTTATAATTAGATTTTATCCTTATTTTTAAATTGGGCGTATTACTTATTGATCTTATATTTTGAAATTCATTGTTTATTATTGATTTATTTATTAATCTGATCATTTTATTTAATTTATTTTGATTTAATTTAATTTTATTTCGTAATGAAATTTACTAAGTTAATCAATATTATACCAATTGATGATTGTGGTATTCTCCTGATTGTATTTGATATTCCGACGTCCCGAATTTGGGGTTTTGGGGTTTTGGGGTTTTATGAATAAATAAATTTTATAATAAATAAATTTGATTAAGATTGATTAAGATTGAATTAGAATGATTAAGAATGAATTATAATGAATTAGAATGATTAATGATCTTCTCTTTCTATATTACTCTTTCAAGTATTTATTTCGTAATTGAATTGACCAAGTTAATATATGTATGAATATTCTTCCAATTGTTAATTGTGATATTGTCAATTGTGATATTGTCAATCGTGATATTGTTAATCGTGATATCCTCCCAATTGTTTATTGTGATATTGTGATATTGTTTTTGATATTCTTCCAATTATAATTTTGATAAGATTATGTCTTTGTTTTGTAACCGACGTCCCGAATTTGGGGTTTTGGGGTTTTGGGGTTTTGGGGTTATATGAATAAATAAATTTTATAATAAATAAGTTTGATTAAGATTGATTGAGATTGATTTAGAATGGTTAGAATGACTCTTTTTTAATATCGTATAACTTTAGTTGAAAATTTTGAATAATTTACATTACATGATTATTTTATGCTCTTAAACCATATGATTTTAAATTCTACTAAAATCGCATATTATGATCTCAAAAAAAAAAACCATAAATCGGCTGATTTAATAAAATTAAAATTTAAAATTTAAACATTCAAGATTCTTGCAAACATGTCAATTATGTATCAATTATAATTAAATAACTACTCTTGTCAGGGGTATTAATCCTAATTACTCAATTATCGAATTGACTTTTAATTTCTTAATTTTTTAATTTTTGCCTTCTAGTTATACATACCTTATATAATGAAAAAAAATCGTATACAAATTTTGATAATATTTTGATAAGGTTATTGAAATTTATTTCATTAAATCAAGTTTATAGTGTGCTTTGTTTCATTTTATTGTAGTTAAATTAATTCAACTATCTTTGTTTAATTCATTTATTTCACTCATTTCTTCATCGGTTAATATTTGATCTTTTGATATATTTTCTTCTTTGGCTGGAGTAATTGGAGTAATATTATTATTATTATTATTATTATTATCACTTCCACTTCCATTACCATTTATATTTGATGATTGTAATATTATGTTTGTATCTTCTTTATCTTTATCATCATCTTCATAAAATTCATTATCTGGTTGAATAATTTCATCTCTTGCTTGTTGTGATCCACCTTTAGTATCAATTGCTTCTCTTGTATCTTCATCAACATCTCCTAAATCTTCTGCATCTCTTGGAACATCATGCATTTGAACTGATGGTGCATGTTTTGTACTTTCTAAATTTTGAATTATATTTGTTAAAATTTTATTTAAAAATTCTGGAGAATTAGCATTATACATATTTGATGGTCTAACATCTAATTTATAATCTGGTCCATAATATTCATAATATTCATTATATGGTAATTCTTGTGGTAATTTAATATTATTTAATAATCCGGCTTCAAATGACCATGTTCTTGCAACATTTCTCATTGTATATCCTCCTCCTCCAACAACCATTAATGGTACTCCTAATGATTTAACATAATTAACACAATTTGCATGACCTTGCATTGATAAATTAAAACAACCTAATCTATCACCACTAAGTGAATCACCACCACATTGTAAAACAATGGCTGATGGTTGATACCATTCCATTATTTTACCAATAACTGGTTCAAAAATTGATTTATAAGTTACATCATCAATTCCATCTCTTAATGGAACATTAACACTATGATATTTACCCTTTCCAACTCCAATATCTCTTAATTCTCCTGTACCTGGGAAAAATTCACCATATTTATGAAATGAACAAGTCATAACACGATCAGTTGTATAAAATGCTTCTTCAACACCATCACCATGATGAACATCAATATCAATATAAAGAACTCTTGCATGATATCTTAATAATTCAATGATTCCAAGAACAATATCATTTAAATAACAAAATCCTGAAGCTTCTGATTTTTTTGCATGATGTAAACCACCGGCATAATTAATGGCAATATCACATTTACCTCTATTTAATCTTGCAGCTCCTTCCATTGATCCACCACCTGATATACCACAATATTCAAATAATCCATCAAAAACTGGACAATCATCACCAACATTAAATTTAATTTGTTCTTTGGTAAACATATCTAAATTATCAGGTGTAACTCTACTTAAAAAATCAATATATTCATCAGTATGAAATTGACACATTTCTTGTTTTGTTGCTGGTTTAGCTCGATAAATTTCCATTTTTTTATATAATCCATAATTCATAATCAATGAATGTGCCATTCTTATACGATGTGGTTTCATTGGATGACCTGCTCCATAAGCATAATTACCAACATCAGCATCATAAAAATAAGCAACTCGTTTTTTTTGAGTTTCTTCAACTTTTAAATCATCAAAGGGTAATTGAACATACATTTTTGATATTAATTATTATTTAATGAATTTTTCAGTTGAATTATTATTATTGTCTTTTTTGTTTTTGAAAACTTTGTAATTGAATTAATTATTGTATATGAAATTGTTTTAATGAAAAATTAATGAAAATATAATAAAGAAATTACTAGGAAAAAATTTACTAGGAAAAAAATCAAACACCCGTGAGTTCTTATAAATTTGCTGAAAACGATTGTGTGAGAACTTATATATGATTAAGGTATCACAGGTTCCTATTTTTAATCTATGTATTGATATGTGTGTAATATTATAACAATTGATAATATTAATTGATTGAAAGTTTAGAATTATGCCTTTTACTGATATGAGAAAAACACAACGAGAAAAAGGTATATGGAAGTTACCCGCACTACAATATTTTTAATACTACAATTCATATGCTATCAAAGATAATACTATAATATATATGCTATAAAAAGTAATGTATATCAGCCGATTTTGATGTATAGAGAGTGTTTAATTTATAGTTTATTAGATGTATATCAAACTTGATCATCTACGGAGATTGTTTCTCTTTCCATTCTTATTCTTTTCTTATAATCAGCTAATTGTTGATTTAATTGATCTTGTAATTGAGCATTATAACAATATTTATCGTAAGTTTCTTGATCAATATCGAAATTTAATCCATTTCTGAAACCATCATGGATTGAGCTGGATGTAATTTGAGTTGGTAATATCCAATCAATCCATCTTGAACCCATTACACATTTCCAATTATTTGATACTCCTAAATTAAATATATTACCAAGTTTCTTCTTTTTACCATAAGTATCAAATTCATAACGGAAACTACCACCTTTTTTATTTTTAAGATTCCATCTATTTTCTTGAAATTCAATTGTTGTTACATTTTTCAAAATAAGATAAATCAGGAATAAGGAGAATCCACTAACTGAAATGAAAAAGGTGATACTTAAAATAAATAAGAATAACAAATTTAAAGAAAGAAATGCTTCTTCATATAATTCATCAGTGAAGAATGATAATATTAATGGGAATGTTACTAAAGCAAGTAATCCACAATATGCACTAACGTAAATTAAAAATTGAATGAATAGTTTTTGATTATGAAATCCAATACACGTTGCAAACCAAGGACAATGATGATCCATTCTTAATACACATTTTTTACAAGTAGAACAATGATGACATCTATCTGGTTTCCATACTTGACATTTGGGACAATATCTATAAGATGTATTATTTTTCAACGTATGGACAGTCATATACTGAGTTGGAGGTTGTTCTAATTGATCATTCACAATCGATTCAACTTCATTATGATGTGCATGCAATCCTTCAACTTGTGAAAGTAATGACGTTGAAGTCGTTGAATTATTATCACTTAATATTGAATCATAAGGATTTGATGAGTTTATTGGTCTTGAAGGTATTTCATCAGTGTCACTTAATGAACGAATATTTCTGATTTGTAATTCATAGAAATCGGATGGTGATCCAGCACCAATAATTATCACTCTATAATAAGTAACGATACAAAGTGAGTATAATATCGATCCTAGTAATCCAAGTAGTAAAGCTAATATTGGTAAATTTTTGAGTTGAGATATATTATAATCACACGCGTGTACTATGAAAGCATATAAAGACCATGTCAATATAGAAGTGCAGAATGCTTTGGGGAATATGGACGCTATAGTACAGCAAAAGTTTTCCATTGAAGATAACCAAGGTTTATGAAGTAACATTATTTTAGGATGAGATATTAGCATCCCCAGTATTCCAAAACAAAGATGAAAATAGAAGTGGGAGAAGGAGGCTGGGGGTTATTGGTTAATAGTCAAGCGAGATAAGAGTGATGGTTTAGATTAACTATATGCTGAATCAAATGTAAAATAACGGCTTGAAGTCGCTTCTGGAATTTATGTCTCATAGAATAAACATTGATCTTTTGTGCGCATAAAAATAATATTCAAGCATATTGGAAAGTTTTACTGCAAATGATACACCCGGTATCTATAAATTACCGTGTATTTGTACTTAGAACCTTGCATAATTCTTCTTCTTTTTTCACTAAATAATGTATACGATAATTCTATATACGTCTATTTTTACTCTAGCTTTGATTTGGGTTTTGGCTTACCTGACATCTTAATATAAGCTTCGTAACCAATACCTGCAAATACGAGTCCAACACCTGCCCATTGTAAACTATTAAGGTAATGTCCGAATAGTAATACACTAAGTATCATACTGATCATCTTTCTTGTTACTGTAGCGGTAACGAGAATCAATGAGTCGAATTTTTCTAATATTATGAAAATAAAGACTTGCCCAATTGAGCCAAGAAGTGAAAAGGCAAGTATGTTCATTAATGCAGTTGGATACTCAGTTACAAAATTTAATGTGTATAATATTTCTGAATCATATTTGAAAATCAAGGTGTATAATAAAGTACTTACACATACAAGTGAGTTTAAAATGCACATTAAATTTGCACCTGAGATTTTAACTAAATTTGATGATTTCTTTGAAGATTCCGCTTCTTTTTGTACTTTGAATAATTGATCTTGAGTTGAATTAGTAAGTCCATCCAATAACATTGAGCCGAATAATTGACACATTCCTAATATATTCTTACCGTCGTTTATCGAATTTTTGGTACTTTTAGATGATGATGATAATGTAAACATAGCAACCCCTAAGGTAACGGAGCCTGCTACTAAGTATTTATAAAGCGGGAACTTTGTTTGATAGAATAATGTATGAATCAACATAACTGGAATTAACTTGCATGATTTAGCTAATAAATATGCTAAATAATCAACATGTTTCAATGATTGAATTCCAATTGGTGATGATAAACTTGAAGTTATCGTTATCAAAAAAAATGACTTTATGTATTTTCTTGAAACTGATTTATCGTTGCCGGTGAAAATCTTGAATGGGAATACTCTATCTGAAATTAATGAATAAATTAACCCAACAATTGATGCAAAAAATGCTTGTGCAATATTAACAATTATTGGAGCTTTGAAGTATATAGGCTCTCCAGTAATCGGGGTTAGCCCATATGGCTTAGTATTGATTCTTTCTTGTAAAACAGACCATGATAAAAATGATCCATATAGGCCTAGTACGCATATAAGTAGCGTTATCAATGAGCCATTCTTTGTTGTAGATTGATCTTGGTTCTTGGTTGCACCTTCAGCTTGCGCCTTAATCGTTTGGTCGTTAATTTCCTGTTTTTTCACGGAATCATGTTGCATGTTTTAAGGTGTTATCAAAGAAGAATTACTATAATTGTCGTTATTTAAGACGAAATGCAAAAAAAGACCAGAAAGAAAAACAGAAGACCAAAAAACACCAACGTTCACAGAAAGAAAAACAGATAATGACACGAAAAACGTAAGAAAAGAAAAAAATTTGTACTGCGCGGAACCATGAAGCATACGACCAAAGCCCTTTAAATGTGGTTTAGCCGCTGGAGAACAACACTTAAATGTGTAATTAGGCGTGAACAATAATGTTAGAGGTAACTCTATATGATGACAGATATATACACTAATATTCAGCAGAATGTGAGAAGATCACTTATTTCTTTGTAAACACGAAGCAAATTCAATATTTTGCAACAAAGTAAACCAGTAAACTAGAACCTGCTGACTTATGAATTGAGATCAAGCTACTTGCAAGCGGCTCTTCGAGATATCCATCACATCAACCGTTTTCGGCTATTCTTAGTGTCTTTTTTCAAGAATAATGGTATTCACTTCATCTCATATTTGTGGTTAGATATACATGGTCCCATATTTGTTGAAATCACAAAACAAACATGTAATGTTTGTACAAGCAAGGGTTAGGTGGGGTTATGCTGCTCACGATTAATGTTCTTCAAACATGTTTCTGGCTGGTAGGCATTATCATGTCGAGTATGCTATATTGAACCATGTACCCCCTCTAGTAAGTCTTGAATTATCCTTGAGTCCTAGTCTGTATTGAATGTGAGCGATACAATCGTCAAACTACAATAAAAGTTACTATAAAATTATTGATTTAGCTAAATTTACTTTTGTAACATACACAATTTAACTACGGCCAAAAATCCCAAAGAACCCACTACGTTTCTTACCATCTTCATCATTATCATTTGAATTAGCGGAAGGAGCAATATTTGAGTTGTTTGATGTGACAGAAGTCAATCCATCAGATCCATAATTAATGTAATTAAATCCAATATCAAATAAAACAGGCTTGGATAGAAGAGGAGCAATATTTCCAATCTTGTCTAGGTTAACGATCGAGTGTAAACTATCATTTGCGATTGGATAACTATTAACGTTTTCAAGAATAAAATTGCTTTCACGAGTGTTACCATTACGTAATTCTTGATTGAATTGAGCTAAAACATGAATTTTTGAAGTTTGATGATTTAAGAATTCTATGAATTTTTGAAAGTCTTCATTACTTGTAATATCAAATGGAAACTCTTCAACTCTATAAAAACTTTCTTTATCAGATTTAAGTTCAGTTTGAACATGATGATAAATTTTCAAGGATTTAGCAAATTCATCTTGTAATGCAAAAGAGTCAGCTAAGATTAATGCTTTTTTAGCACTAAAAAATTTAGATAAATTACTTAATGAATAATATAAATCTTCATCGTTATAGACCCCAGGTAAATCTTTTAAATTTTCAGTTGTATTACTAATATTATCATATAATCGTGAAATATCCTTATTGATTTCATGTGTTTTTTTAGATGACTTATTTTCATTACTTTCTTTAATTAATTGATCAATAAGTAAAAAATCTCTTTTCAACTTGGTAAATAATAAATTATAGTTGATGTAAGTTAACAAAATTGCACGATTCTGGATTTTATCAGAATCATCTTCATCTTGATGTTTTTCCAAATCATTTGTATGAATTTCCAATAACTCATTCCATCCACTTAGCAATAAATCATATTGATTTGTATCATTATATTCTTTCCAATTATTTTCATTTTGGTTAGTTAATTTCATGATTTTGAGTGCAACTTCATCATTATATATGGTTGCTTCATAATCTCTCCATTGGATTGAGTCAATTAATTTTATTGATGATGAAACGTCAGATACAAATCTTGAGTCAAGCTTTGAGATGATTGAAATCACGGGTGACAAATATGGTAAGTTATTATCATGACAGTGTCTTCTTGAGAATGATTTCAAATCAGTGTTTGTTTCATCGATCAAATCATCTTGTGAATAAGCTAGATTCAAAGATGGATCAACGAATGTATCGATCAAATCATTGATCAAAGTTTTATTGAGTTGGTAATCTTCTTCATCAATGGACTTTTCTTCGCTGAATTTTCTTTCAACATCTGCTAACTTATAGTCTAAAGAACATTTAGCAATTGAAAAGGAATTTATAGCTAATTTCCATTGTTTTTTATTAATTGACAAGAACCCTTGAATCAATGAAGTGTAAATGAAAATTTCAATTTTTTTTAAGTCGTTGGGCTCATTTTCACTGATAAGAATTAATTGTTTACAGTAATGTAATGATTTCTTAATCTTACTTATCATTAAATTCTTATATGATGTTCCATTCTCTCCACTGATTTCGAGTAAGTTTTTGATTTCAAATGCATATAATGCATCTCTTTCAGCTGTTAAAAGTATCAAGTTACCATATAATTCATTTGATGCATAGTCTTCCTTCGTTATTTTGGATATTTTTTCTTTGTCTTTATAATTTTTAGTATCTCTTGTAACAAGATTCAATTCATGACGTAATTTGAGAAGAGTTTTATTCAACTTTTTTCTTTGTTTGTTATAATCTTCGGCACTAGTGAGGTATGCGCTCATACGAGCGCCTAAAGTTATACCTAGTGGAGAAGTATATGACATTTTCAATGAACAATTATTCAATCAATGAAGTAATTAAATTGATATTTTCAAGAAATTGTTATAATGATAAAAAATTAAATATCGTCGATTAAAATAATCTGACTTTACACGACCTTTAATTTACGATTATGGATTTGTTATACGTAATTTTGCAACAAGTTTGACGAAGAACACAATTGCACATGGTGTCGAGATGTGAGACCACGAGTGATTCGTTGCATACATCCCTTTCTACTCAAGAAGTAGGCGTAAGCATTCAAGTTATGATATATTATCGTGTTAGTGCAAAGAGAAACATTAAAAACTCGCATATTTGAAGAATCAACAGTTTCACCATAGCTACTTGTGCTTCCTAATGCTGTGCCCCTTTGGCTTTCAACAATTGATAGAGAATCTTTGAGATTAGGTGAAGTGTTTAAGCTACCTGATTTGTTTGTAGTTGACTTTTTAACAGAGACAATTTTGGGTAAAATAAAAGGACGTAATAATCATTTTCTACGTTATTTAGTAATTTTGGTACTCTAAGCTCTTCTTACTTCAATTGGTATATTATCTTTTCATTGCCAAAGGAAACTTATCAGCTTCAATCTTTCTTGTCTATATTCCACTGCAATTTATTTCGCTTCGTTAATTGGGTTTGTGCAGCCCCCTTTCCGCTCCTTCCTCAGATTTTTGAGATACCTTTTGTGATTTCTGATAAAATAGCTTAATTTATTACTTTGCTTTTCTAAAGTATATCATCAGTTTCAATGCTTGACAAAAGGAAGCTCATTGGATAAATTTACTGATCTAAATCACAAACAAGTTCTTTTTAATTTTCGAATTTATCACAAAAAAAGCAAGAAATAAGGAATTTATACAATTTAATATATTATTTGAATTTGGTTGTTTACAGCTAATTTGCTTCTTTATTCTTACTATCAAATGAAATAGCATCTTCTCTTCGTGTTTTTTACCATCGTAATTGTAAATTATTATTTTTTATGTAAGGAAACGGAGCCAGGTGCTCTTAGATAGACTAGGATGTCGCAACAGGAATTCTATTTCTGGGGTGTACGGATCTTTGTGAGGTAAAGTGACCTTAGTGAGGAATTGGACTCACGATATTCCGGACCACAACGATATGCAGTCGCGTTGCAAAATTGTTCCAGGAATTCGGGGTGTGTATCGATCACATCAGTCGTTGATTATTCAAATGACATGTGTTAGTCTGACGCGGGGAGCATTAGGCATGAAATTGGTAATAAGGTAGCAGGTCTTTATTACTGAGTGTCCATAGCAATGAAAGTATCTAATAGTAGAGGTACTGGGTTGCTTAAGAGAAACTGTTTTAGCTTGAGGGGTATTAAGCTTCTGCTGACCGCGACTCTAGCCTTTTCAGCTCTCAACCAGGAAAAGGGAATCCACTTGGATGATAGGAGAATATAATATAAAGGAAAGGGCATGTTATCTTAATAGCATCAGACTTGCACCTTTAAAGACTAAGATTAAACTTTACTACAATAAATTATTCGAGCTTAGTGAGTACGTCCGATAAGCTAGTCATAACGAAATCACGTAACTGATACGCTATATCAATCATCAAGTGAAGGCCCAACCTGTTATAGTACACCCGATAATATAAGAACACTCAAGTGCAATACCCTGGCTGAATTAAGAGTGCGGTAGTGACTGTAGGCCCTAATCATTAATTATATCTATATTTGTTTTTTCTCTTAAAAACAATGAATATAAAATCCGGGTTGTTGTATGTAATGTGGAATATGGGTGTAAATGTGTGCATGTGAGGCTTACATATGGCTTACATATGGCTTCCCTCCATACAACTCTGCTTTGCACTCTGTAGCGCTTATGTAGTTTATTGCATAGTGTAAGCTATTCGCTACTAGAATAACTTTTTTTCATTTTAGTATAAGTCAGTTTTTGCTTTTTTTTTTGTTTACTATATTGAATATATATTTAACTATAAAACTATAAATTAGCTATAGACCGTTCAATTAGCTGGCATTAAAGGATGCGAAAAACCCTCATGTTAGAATTAAATGAAAAAGGTTAAAAAAGAAAAAATTTTTCCATAACGAAAGTTATTTTTTACTACAAAAGCTTAAAGGTCGAATGCTACAGTAAAAAAAATCACAACAAAAAACGGTCCCTTGGCCCAGTTGGTTAAGGCGTGGTGCTAATAACGCCGAGATCAGCGGTTCGATCCCGCTAGGGACCATTTAATTTTTTTTTTGATTTCTTAGACTATATTTTGCAATCTGTTTTTTACGTTTGTATACAGAATTAATTATTTGTATTAAAAACATATTTAGTACTTAATGAGTATACGAGAGAGATGCGTTATAATTTTTTTGTTTATAATCCCAATAAAATGTAAGTTCGGTTGGCCTGTCATCATCAATTTGACAAGCTTCAGCAAAACTATTACCACCAAGTCTATCTTCAATATATTCCTTGAATTTTTCAAGTTTACAAGAAAAGCCAGGACCGTCATTACACTTTTTCATTGGTATGACTGAATCGTTGAGAATATATCTTATATAAGTCTCATTGTTGCTACACTTGTATTTTTCAGTGTAAGTTCTCGAACCTTGTGGAACAATGTGTGTGAGTTTATATGGACTTGGAAATGGAACGTAATCATTAGGCAAGTCATTTTCAGGCTCAACTATACCAAGAGCAGAATGAAAAGTTTCGATATCTGTATCATGAGTGAATGATAACCAAATGTTACCATTGTTTGATTCGGGTGAATCTTGAGTTAATAATGTTAATGAAGCATTAAGTAATTCAGATGCAGCCCAACGTGATAAATTATTACCTTGACCATAATTATTATAACGACTTAAATCATTTTTATAAGAATTTCTAATAAATTCCTCATTGCTGAACAATGTGCAAAATGATGAAAAACCTTTAACATTTGTTTCATAAGCACAATATTTGAATAAATTAGATACATCACCTGTTGTCAAATCAAGTTTTGGATTATCATCAGTTAATCTTGATAAAATGTCATTAAGATATGATGAATCAAAGCCATTAATATAATCGTTATCAATATAATCACTATAGTTTGGACAGGAGTACTTTGGAGTTAATGAGTTTGCCCCAATATCTTCATCTTCAGTAAGTACCACAAAATTAACATTTGAATCTGAGTAATGATCACCCAAAAAACCTCTTGCAAAATAATCAGCAGTTTGATGAACTCTATCAGAATTGACAGTGAAAATGTTCAATGGTTGACTTGAATTATACAAGTCATTATACTTTGATCTAAATGATGATCCATGTCTTAAAGAATTTGTTGTTCCACTGAAAGGACCTTTAGAATTTGACGGACTTGTTTCTAGGTCATATAAATCTGAATCTGGAACAAAATATTCATAATCATTTAAAAAATTTAATGCACCATTAAAGGTTTGATTATAGTCCATTAGTTTATCATAAAGATTTTTCAAAGTTGTACCGTCTCCATGACTTGGCATTCTTTCATTATGTCTTTGAAGAAGTTGAACTTGTTGTAATTCACAAGTCTCAGGAATATCAGTTGATATTGAATAACCAGGATGTTGAATATATGGACCAGCTCCGAATAATTGATTTAGTAACAGGTATTGCTCTGATGCTGCTTGTTGAGGAACCGCAAGATTTTCAAATATTTGTCCTGATGAGGCTAATGTAAGTCCATTATTGACAAGTTTAGATATCGAAACCATATTTGAAACTAAGTATTGTCTATAATGATTAGTGAATATTTTAAAAAAAGATAAAATAATTGAGTGATTCCATGGCTTATATAGTCTTTCAAATTCGAATTGTGTTACATTCTATAAGATATATCAATTCACTAACCCACTTATGGCTGGATAAATTTAAACTTTGGCTGGGTGTTTATTAATGTTCAACAATAGATCAAACCTAAAATAGGAAGGGCCCTTGTAAATTCGCGAATTTACTTCAATAACAATAAGATGCCAACAATAAGATCACAGCAAGATTTAGCTCCTGCATTGTCGTATGAATCAATAGCTGGCTGACCAATATCATCAATAGCATTCACATACATCTATTCTTGGCCTAAAGTAGAAATCATAGAATTAAGTTTGCTGACTAGTTTAGACTGCGAAAACAAAAAGAATCGTTAAATTTTGTGTTGTCTAAAAATCTTTTCTCGTCTTGGAATACGTGTTGACACTAGAGTATCTGTTGTCATTAAGGTAGCTTGCTGTCAATTGAAAAGGTGTGCCACGTGAGTTTCTATAGAAACCATAATTTTTTGCTTGACTCCACTGTTGTTTTATTTCTGTAAATAGACCATACACGAATTAACCTGTGTTAGAACAATAACATACAGATTGCTGAATCGTAATGTCTGCGACAAAAATCAAATACGAAATCATAATTTTCTTCAACTTACTACATCAAAATAGCAGATTGATCTGTAGAATTATTCACACTTGCCTATGATACCTGACACATGAAAGTAATATACAAAGTGGCCAAATTTTGAGGATCAAAAAATGTATCTTGATCTAATATCATTCTTTACAAATTCAAACTCACAGTTGGTGGGCTTTGACTATGTCAAGAAAACTGACTTCACCAATGTCATACTGTACCCGTTGAACTATATTAGCCCCAACACCATAATTGAACAGCAGATGTAATTTCAGGAAAGCTCTTCTCTGTGTATCATATTTTGATGCAAGTGACACTAGTTGAAAAGTTTTCAAATCTTTTCTCCTTGCAAAATGAATTTTTCATAGCAGGAACTATCTCATTTACTACTTGGAACCAACAGTTTTCCTATTTTTCACAAAAAACGAATGATTTTCTGTGGATGGATATATGGCAAGAAAGAGAAAGTGAAGAAGACTGGTCATTCCATCACCAGTACTGATAAATGTATCCAATAACTAAAAAAGTTTTTCACACTTATACATTTTTGAGTAAACGGTTTCAAAATTCATAAGTGCAATGGGTGACGATTCCATGCACTGATCCAATAAGAAAGATTTGAGTTTCATCATCAAGACGTAAAATTATGGTCAATAATTTTTGAAATGAACTAGCTAGACAAGCGTAAATAGATTATAAGTATCTTAAAATAAAGCTATACACATAAAAACCATTCAGCTATTATTGATAAAAGTAATAAAGGTATACATAATAATACAGATTATTGTAATCATCTGCTTCTTAAGTCAAATATTCTGACTTTCGGTACTCAGGCCCCAACCATATATATATCTACGTATATTTTGCAATACCTGTCAAACACATATAAGGAGCGCAAAAAAAGCAAACCAAACCAAAACACGACCAAGTGAAACGCAAAATTCAGGCGCAAAAACATAAATAGTTAACGTTTCTAATTTTGACAGCCAAAAATAACTTTTTAGTGAACTATTTAAAAAAACAAGGATGAGCTCTGCATAAACGGGTACAAAAAAAGAAAATTTTTACTGGTCAAATTCAACTATTTTTAACACATTTGAAGAATCATCGTTCAAAGTCGAATGAAAAGGGAAATTGGTTAAGTGTCACGGGCAAAAGACACGAAAAAGCCATATATTTACACCACGGCTAACACGAAGAATCGGGTATGAAACGGTTGAGGGAAAAAGAGAATAGATAAGCACGCTAGCCCACACACCGTAAAACATTGTAGCCTACAAACAGTCTCGTAACACTTTACAATACAACTTTGATAATAACCCATTTTTTGAATTATCAATGTATGGAATAACGGGCGACAATTGGGCCCGTCGTAATGCGAACAATCAAATAGTGTGAAGAACTGAGCATGATCTTTATACACCATGAACACACGAACACATGGCCATGGATATAGTGATTGTTTGGCCAATCATAAGGGTACCTCCAACGAGTACCCACCAATGAGCGCTGATTATGGTGCCATGTGGTGAGCTTTTTCTAAATTTGAGTGTGTCTCTCCAGAACACGGTTATGAGCGGCGCAGTGTTATTATTAGTCCACATGTCCAGACGCGGGCTACGGGCCCGTGCACCACACGCACGAGGCAACCTTAATGCCCACATGGGGGATGGGTTCCAAATGCGTACTGATAGCATGAACCTAAAACGGGCCCCACATGGCAAGCCTAATATAACTTATTGACATAAACATCTCTATATATGTAAATGTAATTATAAATGTAAAGTAATTATAAATATAAAGATAGGTCCAGCCATCTTTGATCTATAAAATACGTCAACTTTCTATTAAACAACCTTATAATACCATAA
This sequence comes from Soucietia sequanensis, assembly GCA_030557975.1. Classification (NCBI taxonomy): domain Eukaryota; kingdom Fungi; phylum Ascomycota; class Pichiomycetes; order Serinales; family Metschnikowiaceae; genus Soucietia; species Soucietia sequanensis. The sequence continues at coordinate 219,818 of JANIJN010000015.1, forward strand.
CTTTCGAACACCTATAGTTGCACACTATATTGATAATACCCCCATACCCATAATATTGATGATACACGCGATGAGACTATCGATAATCATTTTGTCTTTATTAATCCAATCCGTCCAAGGTTTGAATATCCTTATATCTTCCAAAGACTCGTGGGTGTCAAAAGATACAAGACACTTGTATGCCAGCCTAAAAGCTCAAAATCATACTGTCCTCTTGGTTGCTCCTTTATACAACGGTCATAACTCATATGATGACTCCATAAGTTCAAATCCTAGCTTATTACGTAAAAGACTGCCAGATGATTTTAACGATGGTGGTGATTTTGGCCATTTATTACCTGTTCATCAAACTTATTTCAAAAATTTAAAAAAATTATCCAATTTTAAATCTAAAAATCCAAAAAATGTTATAACGAAAAGAGATTCTGATGAATTCGAAGATCAATTCAATTCATCAAATTTAATTTTAAATAAAAATTTTGGTCAAGATCCTCTTGAACCAATGATATGGTACATAAATTCATCTCCACTTAATACCTTACTCATAACTTATGATATTATCTTACCTACATACTATCCCGATTTCATACCCGACTTGGTTATACTAGGCCCAAATGAAGGTTCAACTTTTACCAATAATAAAAGTAGCAATAAAAACAACGATGAATTTTATGATGAAGACGACTTTGATAATTCAATCAATTTAATGTCAAAATTAAGTCAATTAAAAAATTATCCAGTATTATCAGTGTCAACCCAAGATAATCATCACGTTTACTTCCAAGATGAAAAGTTCTTCAAAATTCAACAAACTCCATTTGAAAAAAATTTTAAGAAAAATGTATTCACCAAAAATATTGCATTTGTAAATTCTAAAATTATAGAAATAGTTGATAATTTATTTGATAATAACATTGATAACAAATTTCTCGATGAAAAAATTTCCATCAATTTAAATTTCCCATCAATGAATCATCATGACTCTTATTGTGCTACAAAAGCTTATAGTAAAGAGGATTTTGATTCTAATCCAAATTTCAAGCAGGCTGAATCAAACAACAATATTGTCAACACAAATTCAATCATCAACTTACCAAGATTTGAATTAGTAGAAGATGATATTGTTAAACGTGGTGATTATAACATTCAAACTTTCCAACATAACAATTCAATCATTGACAATAGATTACAAACTCAATACCAATTAAATAATTTGAATTATGATTCAACATTTGTTGATAAAAAATCTTACTATTATCAAGAAAACAAAAAAAATTATATTAATCGTGATCCAACTAATAATCAACAAGATATTTTTGATAATGAAGAATTAAATGAAATTATAAATAATAATTCAGATGAATTCAAAATTTTAAAAGATTGTCAAATTTCTTTAAGTGTTAACCATTTATTTTTGGGTAACGGATTAAGTAAAGAAATGTTAAATGTTGATAATTTTATGTAATTTTTATTTCAATATCACAGAAAACTGGTTTTTCTGAATGTCTTATATATATCATTACAAAATACAACTTCACCTTGGTATTTTTTCTCTTTCCTTTCTTTTCAAACCTTATAAACCTTTTTCGGTATCATTCATTCATTTCATCTCTCCATTTTTTTATAGACCTCCTAATATTAATAATCAACTAATTTAAAGACTTATTCACTGTAATTATGAAAACTAGCTCACTAATTGACATTCCTATAAATAATCGTCCTACTTTTTCAATGATGTAAATAAGCCATTATCACATTCTATTATTAGTACGTATCCTTCGAAAATATTTTAGAGTATAAATGTATGTATTTCATCATAAGGCTGAGCTCATTTCAATTCACTATCAGCGAGGGTTTTTAATTTGCAACTTTGAGTCACGTGCCGAATCACCATTATGCGTATTTCACCACAATAAATGTCCACTGATAAGCAATATTTTACGTTAATTCCATTCCATCGACATTCACAACGAATTTTCGTCTTGAAAGCTTTGTTTTAAGTTGATCATGTCTACATTGGATTCGTCTGAACCATTGCTACTGTCATCATCATCCCTTCATCATTTGCATCATAATAAGAATCATGACAATAATAATGAATCTCATGAATCAAGATCATCTTATCAACAATTAGATGTAATTGACAACTCAAGAATTAAGAAATTGAGCACTATATCATGTATATCATTAATAGTCAATAAAATGCTTGGTACGTTAAACTAATATTCTTAATCAGGTAAACATGGTCATGAAAATTCATGTCTTAAAGAATTTGTAAGGTCCTTTTAAAATTTGAAGGATTTGTATCAAGATCATACAAAATCTGAATCTGGAACATAATATTCATAATCGTTTAAGTGAAAATATAAAACTAACATCATATATTCTCAGGTACTGGGCTCTTTAGTACTCCAGGAATCATATATAGATATACTAAGGGTAACACTTTTTTGTTTTTGAGTTTATGGTTACTTGGAGCAATTATTGTATTTAGTGGACTTATAATATATTTAGAATTTGCTCTTAATTTACCTTTTAAAAATGGTGGTGAAAAAAATTATTTAAATAGAGTTTTCAGAAAACCTCGTGGATTAGCTGGTTGTATTTATGCATTTCAAATGGTACTTTTAGGATTTAGTTCAGGTAATTCATTCGCTTTTGGTAAATATGTTTGGTTTGCATTAACCGGGATTGAAACAAATGAAAATGATAGAGTTCCAAAATTTATCGGTGTTTGTTGTATTTCATTTTGTATTTGGTTACACATCAAATTTCCAAATCATGGTACTTCCTTATTTAATTTCTTAGGTTTACTTAAAATATTTATACTATTCCTTATCATTACCATTGGGGGACTAGTCGCAATTGGCTTTATTAGATTACCTAAAACAATACCTACTATAATACCAACCGCTTCAAGTTTTAATGATTCTTATTCAATTTCAGTGGCACTATTAGAAATTGTATATTCATTTAAAGGTTGGGAAAATGCAAATTATGTACTACTGGAAATTTCAGATCCTTATAATGTTTTAACAGTGGCTGCTCCATTAGCAGTTTTGATTGTAACAGTTCTTTATTTCTTTGTCATTATAAGTTATCTTATAGTTATACCAAAACATGAATTATTGAATAGTGGGGTTTTAGTGGCAGGGGTGTTTTTCAATAAAATTTTTGGTGAAAATATTACATCAAAAATATTACCCTTTTTCATTGCATTATCTACCTTGGGTAATGTCATGGTTGTTTCATTTGCTCATTCTTATGTAAATCAAGATTTAGCTCGTAATAACTATTTACCATTTTCAAAGTATTTTCAAAAATTAAATCACAGTTTATTGTTACATTGGTTCATAAGTGTTATTGTATTAATTGCTCCACCTTCGTCAGAAATTTATGAATTTGTGGTAAATCTTTATATTTACCCAGGTACTTGGATAAATATTGCCATCACCAGTGGATTAATCTACTTAAGATTAAATAAGAAATTTGAAAAATGGGGTGAGTTCAAAACTTCATCAGGTTTTGATAATGAAAGACAACCCGAGGATGCACAAGAACTCAATGATGAAAGTGATGCTACAATAGTTAATACTTCTAACGAAAGCTATACTGAGTTTGATTCTTTATTGTCAATTGAAAATCAATCTTCTAAATCAAATGAAAGTAATCGTAAAATCATTTCAGCTCCTTGGGTTTGCATAATGATTTTCTTATTAGCTAACCTATTTCTTGCATTATTCCCATTCATACCACCACCTGTCTCTTCAACTCATTCAATTCCATATTGGTGTTTTCCAGTTGTTGGAACCGGTGCACTCATATTGGGAGCTTTATTTTTTTTTACAAGACCCTGGATAAACCGTTTCACGTACGAGTATTTTAATATAGGTCAAACAGACATCAAATATGAAGATGATTATGATCCAAATATATAGCATGAGATCGTTAAACCAAATTACGTACTTTTATAGACTCTAATACAATTTCAATTTAGTGTACTTTCATCTTTACTACAACTTCCGAGGCTTCTTCAAATTTCGAGATTGGTCGAGCTTTACGTCCCCTCATATAAAATTAATCTTTTTTTTAACAACCGGTAAATTACTACACTATTCTTTACTTACGATTCCATCTAAGTATGAATGGAAATAATAAAATAGATGAGTCGGTCTCATTATCCGAATCGCTACTACCAGCAAATATAATTGAAAATGACTATAAAATGTCTTATAAATCATTCGTTAATAAAGACTTCGAATCATCTTATATTTTAATTAAAAAAATCTATAAGCAAAGCTTTAGAAGCTTCAATAATAATATAATCGATGAATCATTATTTGTCAAAATAATGAAGTTGTATCTAACTGAAATCGGATTATTCGTTAATCAAAATAATAAATTTACGTTAACATTACCAAAATTAGAAAGAAATTCCATACTAAGAGATTTGAAAAATGAAATTTTCCTAAATAACCTATTAGACCTATACAATGACGATATAAATCAAATACCAACTGAATTATTGTTCAATTTGCTTCTTGTAAACTATTCACTCAAAGATTCATTCACGAAAGACGACTGGAAGTTCATATATAATCAAATTAATCAACTATACTCAGTGATTGATTATACATCAAAGAAAGACGACGTTCATTTACAAAAATTTATAAACTTATACGTATTCCATGTCCTTGTTGAAAGTAATGAATTTTCGAAAGCTAAACTTATTATTGAGACCAATCCATTTTTTCTGAATTCGATATCACAATCAATTGAAAAATTAGATAAATTGAGACAGATTGAAATTCAAGAAGAAAAGGTCAAGTTGAAAAAAGCAAAAGAAAAACAAGATCGTGAAATACAACAGCACGAGAAAGATTTGGCCAAGCAACGTGATTTAAAAGAACAACAAAATTTGAATTTCCGTTCTTTGAAACAAATAAAAGACCTTCAACAAGCACAATCGTCTTCAAAAAATTTACAATATTCTGAAGATTCGCCTGCTTCCAATCCGTCTACTCCTAATAATCAAATACTTAGCAAGTTGCTTGGGAAAATATTGTATTCTTATAACCTATCAAAAAGTTATATCAAAGAGAATTCCCCAATAATATTACTCATCATCATCGTTGCTTTGATGACCACACGATTCATCAATGTACGGAAGATAAATCTCAGGGAAAAGTTGAAAGAAACCATAAAAATGGCCTTTCAAATTTCTTATCTATAATTTTATATAAGTTAGTATTCATATTTAGAAAAACAAAGGAACTTCAATGGCACCTCCAACTGTTTCAATACCTCCGTTGTTATCATCTTGATCTTTCTTAGAATGATTATTTTTTTTAGAACGTTTAGCGTTGGTGTAATGTGTTGATTCATCATCTTTATCATAAACGGAATCACCGATTTGCACGTTTGCATTAACTTCATTTTGATTGGTTGTTTGATTGGTTGTTTGTTTCCTCGATTGTTTCCTCGATTGATTACTCGAGTGTTTGAAAGATGCATAAGTCAAGGGGGCTTTATTCGTCGATGTATCTAGAGGTTGTGGCGGTGGAATGAATACACTTTCCACCGGTTGTACATCATCAAAGTCTATACCATTCAATTTCTCGTATTCATTTGTATTTTTTGGTTCATCATTTTTATTGGTACTACTATAATCTCTTATGTATTCGTAAAAGTCGTCATCAAATATATTGTTTAAGTTGAGATTTGTTTGATCATTCTCATCATCATAATTACTATTCATTGTTGAGATCTCCAATAAATTAAATGTGATCAAAGTACCTGGATAATTGGCCAATCTTGCATTTTTACATAGTAGTTGAATGGATAGTATTCCTGCAAGATCTTTCATAATCTTGCATTTCGTCGATAGCTTAACAGCTTTGAAAATTTTGATGAAGTTCAGGAAATTATAGCATGTGATCAATGACGCATTGATTGGTTTCATTCGATTTTCGTCGAAACCTTCAAGTCCAAGATCATCTAGTTGTGCTCTCTCCATAGCATCTTTAGTATATTTTCGGCCATATATAATTAATTTTTCCAATATGGCCTTATTATTAGGATATAACAATTTCAGATGTCCAATGATTCCTTTTGATATAAAGTTTAATTGATTATCAACGAAAGAATATGATTTATGATTATTTGTATCATTATCTCTTGTATGTGCTGACTTAGAGCTTTCACCCAATTTTCTCCATTTATTCGAAACAAATATATACAAATCCACTGTATTTATTTGTGATAAGTCTTGAAGCAAATTTGCAAATACATCACTTTTCAAAATTAATTCAAATTGTATTTCACTATGATTTAAAGTTAATCCATAGTTGTCATTGTCAGGATCTTGTGAATCACTGGTATCATAAGGATAAACAATATCAAGATAAAAGGTTAAAAATTCAATTTTTTCACTCATCAATCTATCTTCGAATTCGATTATTAATGGGTGTCCTTCACCATTATAGGTGATATAACATATTACATTATCATTATTAGTACTCGTTGAACTTCCAACTCCACCCACTCCTCCTAATTTGGAAGTTGACGTAGTTGCAGCGTTAAACGAATCTGCAATCAAACTTATATCCACCCCTAGTCTTAGTTCTTCCTCTTCTCCTGTTTCTTCATCAATATCCCCTTCAGCTTCAGAATAAAAGTTGTAGATTGTGAATAATGCTGGATCCACCGTTAGCTGAACATTTAATATGTGATTATACTCCGTATAAATGGTTATACCTTTAGCTGATATGATCATCATTGCTTGGCTATTTATGGACGATATGGAAGAGAACACATCAGCCAAGTGGGGTATCTGATTTGTTGAAGCTGTAAACGATATAGGGTTCTTCTTGCCTTGATATGGGGCTTCATGATCAGACACTTGTGAAGAAGTGAGGAATAGCTGTGACATATTTGAATAATTCAAGTGATCGGATAAATTTCTTATCAAAGCATTGAATGTAAATTTTTTAGATGACTTTGGTATCGGTTGATGTTTCTTGAATGCAAATATAAACAATTACATGTAACGCAAATTATATATATTTTTCTACTACGCGCTGCTAAGAAAATAATTTACATATTAAAATAATTTTGTTTCTGATTCTGTTGATAAAATTTGTATTATAAAGTGATAAAAGTAAGTAGGTAATACGAAATAAATGAGAGTATAATGAATTATAGATAAAGCGTATATTCCTTTTTTTTTGATTTCGAATATAGTTTTAAATTGAGTGAATTGAAATTGTAACCAAAATCGAGGTTGAAATTTTTACTTTGATTAGTGTTAATGTTAATCTAGTATACCGAAATGTAATTCTCGATTCTGTTCTTTTGGTTTTGGGCAATACACTCTGCAATCCAAGTAATATTTCTGATTTCCTGTTCTTTCGATCTTAACCAAGCCCATACAGTTGACAATGTGAATTGTTGAGTAAATGCATTCTTGTTATATTGCATTTCTAATAAGTAAAACCAATCTTCGATGTTTTTCGACCCAGAACCATTATCTTGCGTATCAGCGAACAACTCTTTATATTCACCTACACTTTCCACTATGACTTTCAATTGTTCGATGTCATCGACTTGTGATAATTCCGAATGATAAACTGGATACAACTTCCCGTACTGTGGAAATAAAGATGCTTTATCATCGGCAGATAAATCTGGATTATTTAATGAGTTAAGTGCAATGTTAATAACCCTTTTATCAGCTTCAAAACTTAATAAATTAGTCATGATTTCTTTATCAGGAGAGCCGAATTCATTTTCAATGAATTCAACAAATCCTTCCAAGTAATTCTTATACAAACGATTTCTAATAATTTCAATATTTAAATCGTCCAAATCGTCAGCTGTTAAACAATCCTTGAAAAATGGAGCTAATGGAGTATCAATCAAAACAGTACTGTATAAACTTTCAATGTCAGTTGCAATAGACAATGTAGGTAATGTATCAAACCAACCTAAAGGATGACATTTCGATAAGATTTCGGAGCGATCCCTTTCGTGCAAAGTACCTGTGATCATCAATGCAACGTTGTCAATCATATAACCATAACTGATAAAATCTAAAAATTTGGTTAATTTACCTGAAGACTGGGCTTTTATATATTGAAATTGTTGATATAATTTTTTTGATAAATTGTCTTGAATGATCGAAGTAGATAAGGGCCCCGAATGTGAGGCCAAAAAGTTACCGTAATCTGTTGATGACAACTGTAACTTTAAATCTTCCAAATTATCACACTGAGTTAAATTGACGTATTGATTGTTAACTAGTAACCCATTTCTGTAACCTCTGACGACACCTTCAACGAAACCGTAATCAATATTAAAAAACAATCCTTCCATTATTAATGAAGCTGTGTTCAATGATTTAGTAACAGCTATTTGTAGGTATATGAATACTTATAGATGTATTTCAATCTATTAGAATAATTTGAAATTGTGATAGCTTTGGTGTAAATTAATCGGGTTTTTCCACGAAAAGTCAAAACTGTAAAAAAACAAAACAAATGCACTTTGCATGTTACACCCAACACAAATGATTTCAATGATTATAAGTGCTTATATCTATATGGAAAGTCAGTTTACGCCTGTCACTGATTGTGAGTAATGTCTGGTATTTTGTTGGATACGTTGAAAGATGAACTTGATCCGTTATTGGTAGAGCTACTAGTCAATGACCTGCAGTTGAGAAATGATTCAGAGGTATATTTACTGGATCTTTTGATTAATGATGATTTGTTATCGACTGATTCATATACAACAACCACGAACATATATCTGAATAAAGGTGCAACCAACAAAAGAAATTTGACAGAGGAAATAGCAGAATTAGATCTGCAGAATCGTCAGATAAACGTGGAGCTTTCATCTATCACGAACAATAATCGTGATTTAATTATAGATATCAGTAAAGACTTAAAATTAGTTGACGAACAACTACATACACAATTGATAAACGAAATAGATCATGCTTTACAATTAGTCAATAAAGATGTCGCTCCTGATAAAGACACTAATAAATCGTCGACACATGAAAAGTTTTCAATCAATATCAATGAAAGACTAGGTAATAGTATCAAAATAAATAATTCAATTTTGTCTAATATAGATTCTGTATTAGACATTTTAGAACTTCCAGCTATATGTAAATTATGCATACTACATGGCAATTATCAAGAAGCGCTCGAAATTTCCATGCTTGCTCAAACATTGGTAATTCGATTCCCAAAATTAGTAACATTTCAAAAAATCTTACATCAAGTTGAACAGGAATTAGAATTGATGGTAAGAGGGCTAATCAAATTACTCAACACAAATTTAAAGCAAAATAATATATTGAAAATATTTCAGATTTTAAACAAACCTGATCTAATAAATTACAGCTCATCTCTATCGAAAAGCACTCATAATCATGACAATACAAACAACACAATCGACAAATCGCTTCAAAAAGATAGATTTTTGAAAATGATATATCTTAATGCCAGGTTTAAATTCATCACCAATGAAATTTCTAATTTGAAACCAATCATCAATTTCAATAAGCAAACATATTTGAAAAGATTTATTGAAATATACCGTGAGTTCATATTCAATTCTTTATCAATTTATCACGCAATCTTTAATTCTACATCGCTCAAGGAGTCAACGAACTCTATAAAGCAAGAAGACAAAATTTTAGTCAGACAGTTCATTAAGAACTTGGTATCTTTATTGTGTCAAGAATTGAAAAGTTATTTACCGGATATAGTAAATACTGCGCTATATGATGATCAGGACGATTTAACAAGCAGAAGTCAAAAAGACGGTATCATACTACAAATGCTTTACCTTTGTAAGTCATTATCCAAGTATGGCGTTGACTTCGAAAATATACTCGTTTGGGAACTTTGTTTTAATGATGAAAATCCACTTATTACTGAAGCAGATTGGCTAAGAAATCTTGACAAAGTCAACAAATTTAAATTCCAATAAGTGTGACAGATGCTTTCTAATAATAACATAAATATTGAATAGAAAAATATACAAATATATAATACAATTGACTTAACTATAATTACAATCATCAACAGCTGAACTAAGTATTCGATTAATTCAAGTGGTTCAATCCAAATAAAAAACCCAATTCTTTTCTTCCAAGCCTACTTACACCTTGCATACCTTGTTCATCAAGAGCAGCTTCTATGAGTTCCTTCTTTTTTTCTTGTAACTCCATTATTCTACTTTCCACCGTACCTTCTATCAATATTCTATGAACAAACACTTCTCGTTGTTGCCCGATTCTATATGCTCTATCCATGGCTTGTTCTTCAACAAAAGGGTTCCAAAACGGATCGAGAATGACAACATGCGACGCACATGTCAATGTTAAACCAACATTACCTGCTCTCAAAGACAATAACATGACTTTTACATCAGTTTGATAGAAACTTTTTATAGTGGAGTTTTTTTGATCTATGCTCATCGATCCATCATATCGATAAAAGGGTATTTTTTCATGATTCAATAAAATTTTCATTAAATCGAAAGTGACGGTGAATTGTGAAAAAACAATAATTTTTTCGCCTGGATACTTTTCAAAAACGTTCTTCATCAACTCAATTGCTCTTTCCATTTTAGCTGAGGGCACAAAGCCATCATTTGCAGCAATCAATTTTTGAACTTTTTGACTCGTTGTGGTTTTCTTCTTTTTATCTTGGAAGAAAAAGTCTCTTAACTTGTAAAAATCATAACCCTCATAATGAACTTTATGAAAAATACTGTAATCGATAAGTTGATTTTCCTTAACTACTTTTTGGCACGATATACAGGAAGCACTTCGCTTTCCATCCAAACCACCATCACCTGTTTCATTATCTTCGAAGAAGTTTTCTATACAGTCTGAGCAAATCAAATGGCCACATCCTGCAAATAACACAAGATTTTCAACACCGACAACATTGAAACATATTGGGCATGTAAAAAAGTTTTCATCATCTAAATCTTGAGAAACAAAGTCGTCGTTTTCATCTTCAATCTTCTTTATTTTCGAGGAATTTCCAGTGCTTAAATCTGCATTCCCTGAAAAATCGGCTAATACAGCACTGGTTGAATTAGTAGCTTTTGACGTAGTCTTTGTAGTTCCCCCTCTATGGACTTCAAGCTTGATCCTTTCAATAACGTCATAATCAAAGTTTGTAACAGTTTCATACATTTGTTGCCAAGTTGTAGCTGGCAGAAGTTTTCTATCTTCTTCGTTCTCCTCTTTGGACATTAGTCCAATTTCCACAAGATAACTGTGAATGCACGCTTGTCTCAATCTTAAAAGCAAGGTCAATATACTTGAGCTCACACCTTTTGATTTTTTGAGCATCAAGGACTTTGCTTTCTTTTGTATATCACCCTCAAGTTGAGTATAATAAGCCTTCTCTTCCTCTTCCATTTTAACGAAGTCTCTTAACAAGTGCTTTGCAGGCAATGTTAGAAGTGGTTCACCATCAATTTTAGTGTCTTTTGTACGACGCAACAAAATTGCTCTTAGAAGTGCCCTTAGCTTTTTCATACTCTGTTCCTTATCATATGTGTCAAAGTTGGCCGACTTAGATTTTAGGGGACCAGAAATTTCCGAATTGAATCTTGTCTGATCATTATAAGGTCTTATATGCAAAAATCTTATAAGTGGAAAAAGCTCATCGACATTGTTTTGCATTGGGGTACCTGACAAACAGAACCTGAAGGTGGATGACAAACACGCCACCGCTTTTGAAGCGATAGATAGTCTATTTTTAACATTCTGTGCTTCATCAAGAAATATTCTGTAAAATTTGGCATCTGACCCAAAGAAAGGTGATTTATAACCTCCCCCACCAGCATCTATATCTGGTATAACATCTTGGTTTTTGGTGACTCGTGCCTCTTCTAGGGGACTTTTGAAATGCTTTTTAAATTCGGATGATAATGTACCATACGAAGTCATTATCACATCATATCTTTTCATTTGCCTAAATGTACTTAATTGTTTTTTAAAGTTTCCATGGTATACTCCAACTTTGATCTTTATTCCAGGCTTGATCTTCGATTCAATTTCAGCTGCCCATTGCCTCAATAACGACACGGGACCGACGACCAAATTTGTTTTGCAATTTTCATCTTCTGATCTATTTGCGACCATTAATGCTATAGCCTGAACCGTTTTACCTAAACCCATGTCATCTGCTAAAATACCTCCCTTTGATTTATTTGATTCCATCCTCATAAGCCACGAGAGACCCATTCTTTGATGCTTTAAAAGAGTGACCGACATTTCTATTGGAGTCAAAGCCATACCCTCTTCCTCCAGTTCAGTGGATTGTATATTATTTAATAGTTCAGCAATGTCAACATCTTCAGCCTTAGAATATATATTTTGAGTATACCCGCTCATTGTATTACTTGACGCTGCTTGCATATCATAGGTGTTTGGTAAAAACAGAGAAGCCATATTGGAAAATGAGTTTATTGCTGTATTTATTCCATTAATTATTGGGTTGTAACCTTGAGAAGCCGCTTGATTCATTTTAAGTCTTTCACTTCTTTTTACAGCATCGCTGAGATCCCGATACACGATATCTCTTTCCCGTTTTCTTGTGGTAAGAATCTCAGTTGTACGATTTAAACTGCTCTTGTGCTTAACGAATTCTCGTCTGTCGACTTCAATTTCAGACAGGAGCTGTCTTTTAAGTAAAGCATCGTCAGACGAATTAAAACTAAGAGTTGAAAATCTTGCAGTTTTGTCTTGTATTAGTTTTAGAACACTTCGTAATTTTTCGGTAAGTATGGGGATATCATGTGTCAATCGATTGCATGAGCTATTCAAGTAATCATACCTGGACTGGTATCCAGAAATTTGAGTATTGAGCATGCGTAATTCTGGGTTTGGTTCACCCGACCCAGCGTGGTATACCGGAGCTGGGTCATTGAACTGAGGCGCCAGTTGTACAAATCTTGAGCGATCGTTGCTAGGGCTAGCTACAGTTGTATGTATAACTTCGAAGTCTCGGTCAACATTTATTGCAGATTGCCGACTGGAAGGCTTATCAAAGAGACCAGTACGAGCAGCTTCATCAGGGTCTAACTCCATAATTTCATCATCTGACTGCAAATCATCGTCATTGTTCAGAAAAGAATTGGAAATTGAAGCAAGTTCATTCGCTTGATTGACGTTGCTTCTATTATTTGTGATGCTGATATCGGAAGTACTATCGTTATTGAAATCATTGATATTGCTAGTCATATTGCTAGTAACATTCATACTAGTTCCATGAATAGAACTGGGGTTTGTCATGTGAGGTATAAAACTTGTGACAATTTCGGGTTGATGATCTTGAATTCCCGTGTCAAGATCATCATCGCTAAGGATGCTGATAACATCAGCTTCAATGGAGGAATTTTGACCTTTAAACGGTACATCGTCTTGTTGAGCTTCCACTGATTGCTCCTTTGGGTTAGAGTTGAAGTCCATAGACTGGTTGGAAAGCAATTTGATTTGATTGGGCGTATTGTTCGAGGTATCACTTGAGGCATCATAGACATTGTACGAGTTACCAGAATCGCGTCTCGAGCGCTTACTCATCGGCACTTCTTGTGAATTTCCTAACTCTTCTATATTCCTAAAAGGTAGCTTGCTTTGTACTTGGTTACTAGAAGCATTTATATTAGTTTGGTTCACTAAGTCATTTGCATGGTTATCTATACCTGAGACTTCGATATTTTGTGAGCTAACGTGCTCGTCCTCACTTTCATCGGAAAGATATATAACGTTAGCCGGATTATCCATAGTGGACTATGATCTATCAAAGTCGACAAAGACAGGTCACAGAATCAAATAAGAAGTGATGCCGTAATGTGTTCGAATAACCCTTGATATCGTGAATGGGTGAATTTGATGTGCAATGAATTCATTAACAAAAAAATGGGCTTGTTGTTTTTCGACTCATGTTTCACCGACCGCGATCCAAATTTTTTTTGATTTTTCGTCCCATTAGCCTGTTTAGCCTCACAATTTCGATCCAAATTACGTGCTAAAAGCTTATACTAGCGTGGCAGCGTATCTTACCCAATATGTATGCTCATACACACGAGCTATGTTATTTGATATATATTTACGTACTTACGGGATATGTTACCCAAATCATATGTACGTACTTAAGAGCTATGTTACAATTTTTTTGTGTGTGAAACCACCTAGGCGTGAATTGAAAGTCAATTTTATTTTGATTCGATTTACCTAAAGATAATCACCATTCTCTTCAAGAATCTTATCGAGACAAATTTCCAATTCTGTCAAGAGTCTTTCATTATTTTCATCAAAGGCCAATCCCCTTTGATAATCCGCTCTTGCTTCTTCATAATTACCCAAGAAATAGTTCGAGACTCCCCTTCTTAAAAAATTCTCTGGAGTACACATCATCATACCAATTAACAAATCTGCGTCATTAAAGGCTCCCAAATAATTTTTGGTTTTCAAGTAAGCATCTGCTCTACTCATTGCAAATAAACTAAGTTCCTGTAATGTACCTTGAAAAGATTCAAACTTATGTCTTCTTGAAATCATTTCGATACCAAGAGTGAATTGCTTTGCCGAATCTGCAAACTTTCCTTGCTTAAATGATTGCACCCCACTTTCATAAAGTTTTTTAATCATCCTTGATAAATCTTTATTGAAGTTTTCGGGAGTTGGAACTGGAGGAACATCACATCCAGCTCCAATTAAATCACGAGTTAATGTATTTAATTGATCAATTTCAAGTTTCACTTGGGGTACAAGCTGTTCAGCCTGTGGAGGCATCAATACAGACTTGGTTTTGGAGTCATATCTCAACGGAATGTTCATTGCTGTTATTTATCTATACGTAGCGTGATATGAGATAAGAAAACATCAACTTCTTAATTGAACACGCTAACAAAAGATATTAAAAATATAGCATAATTATTATGTAAGCAATTTTCTTTGTGGAAATAAAGCGCAGCCAAATTTTATTTTGATCTTTTAGTTTTCGCAATACAATTGGAGGTCACAAACAGACTATAAAGTTCATAAAGTGTAGGGTAGTTCATACTAATTATGTCGTTACAATTTGAGGACCAGGTCTCATACATATCTATTAAGTCAACGTCACCAGGACCCCCCAGCTCTGTATCTCGACTCGTCCACTATTTCAACTCGTTAAACAGTATTAAAGACCGGATCAAAAAAACTTCCACTTACAACTCTGAGTACCACCTCAATTCTAGCCAAGAAGATATCCTAAAAAAGTTTGAGCAGTCTACCATATCCACACCAAATTCCATACTCAAAACAACTAACACCTGTGGTACTAACTCTCCCGAAAATAATTTCATAGTGATGCCAAGACGTACTGGTCATATAGAATTGAAGCTTGATACAGATTCGCTTAGTCCAAGTTCCAGTATCTTGAAAAGTTCAGAAGGCAATCAAAGCCATGGTATTCTTTCCATGATCTTCAATCCTTTCGCCAAGAAAAAAGAGAAGAAGCCACAAGCTAGCGATTTCAACCACCAAGATCTCGAAACATTAGTGGATTCAAATTTTCTGACTAAAGGCACAATAAGAAGGACAAGCTCGTTCAAATTATTCAAATTGAACAAGTATTCAAAGAGTAATAGGCAAAGAAGAATACCAAATGAGGGTAAAAAAGATGACAGACAAGGTGATAAAATTTCAGACAGGATGCAAAAGCAGCATCAGACTCTATCACCTTCAAAAACATTCAAGGAAACTCTTGATATTGATGGTTTAGTTCCGCATTCCAA
Organism: Soucietia sequanensis; assembly: GCA_030557975.1. Lineage (NCBI taxonomy): Eukaryota > Fungi > Ascomycota > Pichiomycetes > Serinales > Metschnikowiaceae > Soucietia > Soucietia sequanensis. The sequence goes on from JANIJN010000015.1 coordinate 235,640, forward strand.
CACTGTGTTTTTGTCACTACTGAAATTAACAGATTCAAGAGTGCATGAATCTTTGAGCAATAAAGTTGATAATGAACCACAAAATGACGTTCGTCCGGTCATCGAAGAAGAAAAGCAGCATGACGTCAAAATTGAAAAATCTTTAGACCCTGAAAACAGAATTCCAGCTTTCAATAAGTCACATGAAAACTTTAAGCCTTCTGCTCCAAGACAATCTTTGGGGAGCTTATTCGATTTGTATAACCAAACAAGTGGGGAGAGTATTAAGTTGGAAAACAAAGTGTTTTCACCAAATACACATAGGCCAACCTTGAAAGATGTACCTTCAATTGAAAAACTTGGCGAAGCCAGTTGGAAAGATTGTTTTGAAGACTGTACTGACGTTGGTGACATGTGGAAAGAATTCACGAGAGAGGGGTTTAGCTTTGAAAATACTCCAAAAATTGATAACGAGAATGTCAGAGCTGAAAAAGAAGCTGTATCAAATACTACTGAGATCCAAGAACCCCCAAGTGCTGCTCGTATAGAACCCAGCAAATCGAGGTCTTACATCAATTTAACTAAATATTTATCAGAAAGGAAAAGAAAGGTAAAAGAGAAAAAAACATCGAGTAATGAAGTAGCGCCAAGTCATTTTCCGTCAATCACAAAGGCTTCTAGTGACAATTCAATATCAAATAAGATGCACTCGTTGAGATCCACGTTCAAAAGAAAATCTAGCTTTGCTCCGCGTAAAAGAAGAAGTCTTCACGTTCATTTTAAATCTCCTCTTAGTCATCTGGAGTACTCGCCTGTAGAGACAACTAGCTTTAAGAAAGTCTCTAGAGAAGACATGAATGAGCTTGAAGATTGGAATAGTGAATGTTTTGCTCCTTCTCCCTCCAAAAGTTATATCAATGTTATTGGTGAAGGTCAGTATGATACTGATAGTGGCAACAGTAATGAACTTGAAATTTGTGATACCCGCATGACATGTTGATGGCGAATGCTACAAAACATAATATATATAAATAAAAAGTTATACTAAGTTAGTTTGTAACAAGCGAAGAATGCCTTTCGATGTGTGTAACTGTACTTTTGCAATCGCTTTCTCTAAAAGATATTGAGAAATTTTGGCAGAGTTCCGTAAATCGAGCGCTCTTGAAAATCGGAAAAAAGAGTCATAATTGTTACGACGATTGTTACTTTTCATTTCAATACTTTTATTTTCTTGAAAGCTTTATTTCACTTGATAGTGACTTAGTATACATATAACAACATAAAGATGTTTGACTTGAAGTCAATTATAAGACCGAACATTTTGGGACTTGAGCCTTACAGATGTGCCAGAGATGATTTCAAAACTGGTATTTTATTGGATGCCAACGAAAATACTCACGGTCCAGCATTAACACAACTTTCAGAATTAGAAAATTCATTAGAATTAAATAGATATCCCGATCCTCATCAAATAGAGTTAAAAGAACAATTAATTGAGTTCCGTAACGAAAAGCCAAACTCATACTTGAAAGATATCGAAAAGAACAAATTACGAACGGATAATTTATGTCTAGGCGTTGGATCCGATGAAAGTATTGACATGCTTATTCGTTGCGTTTGTATTCCATCCAAAGACAAATTGCTTATTTGTCCACCAACTTATGGTATGTACTCTATATGTGCAACTGTAAATGATGTCGAATTAGTCAAAGTTCCATTGCAATATCCAAGTTTCGATATAGACATTGATGGTATTTTGAAAGCAGTAAAATCCGATTCTTCTATAAAGTTGGTTTATTTGACTTCACCAGGTAATCCAACTGCCAAATTGATAAATGTGGACTCAGTGATTAAATTACTAGAATCTGCAGCAAAAATTTGGAATGGATTAATAATCATAGATGAAGCATATATCGACTTTGTTGAATCTGAATCTGAAAACTCAAGTAAGTCAGTCTCAACATTAGTCAATCAGCATCCAAATCTAGTCGTCTTTCAAACTTTATCCAAATCATTTGGTTTAGCAGGTATAAGATTGGGAATTACCTATTGTAGCACTGACTTATCGTACTATTTGAATTCAATGAAGTACCCTTATAATATTTCCACACTCACATCCAATATTGCAATCAGAACAACCAAACCAGAATCAGGCCTAAACGTTATGAATGAATATGTAAAAGACATAATTCTGCAACGTGGCGTAGTATTGGAAAGATTACAAAAACTTGAACGTGTTGGTAGAAATATTGGCGGTTTAGATGCTAATTTCATTTTACTTGAAATTTTGGATCAAAATGGAAATCCATCCAATGAAGTTGCTAAGACATTGTATAACAAGTTAGCTGTTGACAATAGTGTTGTTGTTAGATTCAGAGGTACAGAGTTGAATTGCACAGGTGCTTTAAGAATATCCATAGGTACTACAGAGGAAAATGAAGCTTTGGTGGAAAAGTTTGAGAAATGTCTCAACGATATTTCATAGATACCTGAGTTGTTCATGAAAAAGGGATGCAAAACTTTTGCTATGAAACGTAACTGATAAAGTTATTCTTGTACTTAATGATACTGAATTTGAAAATGTTGCTGGGTACACACAATGTGCTGCTATGATTTTTGCTGATTCATCCAATTGATACCGAATGAAAAGCAAAAGTGGCTCATAGATACAAATATAATGAGATTAAACATAAGTAGCTTTTAGTAAATATATAAACAATTTATGCTAGAGATTTTTGTGTGCGAACAAACTTTCATAGTATTTTTATTCAGTATTTTTTTTTTCACTCTACAAAATTGTATACAGGAAAGTTTGAATAATTAGTTTTTATTTGATTTTTTTTTTCATCGAGTATTAACTGGTATTGGAAAAGCTGAAGTGGTAGTAAATACAATATCAAATCATCACTTGTATTGCTATAAAAGAAATTACTTAAACATATCAAATGGCTAGACAAAATTTTGTGGGTTTAGTTGTTTCCCAAGGGAAAATGGCTAAGACCGTTAAGGTTAGAATTCAATCTAAAGGTTATGATAAAAAAGTCCATAAAGAAGTTCTCAAGAGAAAAGACTATTTGGTTCATGATGAGGGAAATATTTGTAAAGAAGGTGATATGGTTAGAATAGAATCAATACCTAAGATCTCAGCAAGAAAAGCATTTGCTGTTGCAGAGATCAAAGTCAATAAAGGTCAACAATTTGCCTTATATGAATCCTTAGCGAAGGAAAAAGTGAATCAAGAAGAAAGACAGAAAATCAATGATTTTTTGACCAGAAGATCAGAGGTTGAGAAAACAATTACACAACTTGAAGATTTAAAACAATTGGACAAAATTACAACTACATATAGCTCAGATCCAACCGCAAGTCATGAACATATTTTACAAGAAATAAATAAAATCAAAGAAAAATATAACATCGAATCATGGCCATCCACTAAACCAATTTTAGAGATAGAACTCAATCAAGATGCTACCAACTTGAGCCTTGAGGAAAGAAGATTCAAACACATAAAAGATATATTAACAGCACTAATGTCTCCAGATTACGAGGCGGTCTCAAAATCTATCATAGAGAATGATTTAGGTAAAGATTCTGAAAATTTGAGATTGAATACAAAGAAAAACTTGTTAAGAAAATACATTTTGAATGTAGCTAATGAGTGTCCTGTTGAGATTGAAGGAGTCTCTCTCAATTAAAAACTTTGAATGAACAATAGCCATCAAAATAAATTCTTATTGGCATTCCATGACGTGAAGTAGTCTTTCTGTATATAGTATAGTAAATTATTAGAATTGAACATAAACATAGGACCGACATATATATGAAGTAGTCACCGATAGTCGAACGTTAGTCGAGCATTAGACCCTTTGAAACTTTTGAGTCGAGCATCTCTTTTAAATCCGAGACCGTGTTTTCAAACATAACATATCTAATTATTGATCATATTGCATACTATTCCATATCTAGCTAGACTTCTCATTACACATTCCGATTAACATGATGCTTAGAAAGATACGAAATCGAATGAATCTATCTAAAAAGACGCCTCGCAAAAACAAGGGAAATAGCATTCATGATATTACTCCAGATAAATTACTAAAACTTGAAGAAAAGCTTCTCCCATTATTGGCACACAGTTATTATTCAAATACAAGTGATGTTTGTACAAAAAAGTCTCCCCTACCAATATCTCGTGCACTAGAAATTCCTTTGGATACAATTACCAATTTAACGGTCCAACCAGGTGAAGATTACTTCATATTTTGGTTCATAATTTCTTCATATTTTCCGCTCATATCTGCTTGTTTGGCCCCTTTGGCCAACTTGATATCAATAATTGGCTTAATCGAGCATTGGAAAGTGGAAATAGTCACTAACTCATCGGTTTCTGACGAACGGCGACTTACCGCGTTGAATGCATTGAGTTTTGTATTTGGAATTATAGGTAATATATCTCTATTAATGAATTTTAATGGAGTTGCCAAATACTTGATATGTCAAAGCATCTCAATAGGATCATGGGTTATTGCTACGTCCTTACTACTAGCTGATATTTTTATTACCAACAAATCATTCACAAGCGAACATGCAATTTATAAAAGATCTGAAGGATTTTGGTTTGGGGTGTTTACAACTTTTATGTACTTCTCTTGTGCTTTAATTTTGAGTATCAATTTTATAGGTTATAAATTGAGGAAGTATCCTGCTAGGTTCAATCTAGACCCCAAACAAAGGACCTTAATGGTATATACAATATGCTTTATGGTATGGTTAGTGGTCGGCTCAATAATACTTGCTCATATGATTGATAATCTTTCATATGGTGAATCATTATATTATTGTACTGTCTCCATGTTGACTGTTGGCTTAGGCGATATCCTTCCTAAATCAAGCGGTGCAAAAGTAATGGTTTTAGTTTTTTCCTTTGTCGGCGTTTTGATGATGGGATTAATTATCGCCATGATAAGACAAGTTGTACTATCATCGGGTGGACCTACAATATTTTGGCATCAGATCGAAAAAAAAAGAGTGAAACGCTTGAAAGAATTAGAGAATACAAATACAGAGTTGACATCTGAAGAAGCATTTCATGAAATGAGACTCATACGTAAAAGAGCAAAAATAAAACAGACAAATCTCTCTCTTTTGGCGAGTTTATCATTCTCTTTGGCATATTGGTTAATAGGTGCTTGTATATTTCACTTTTGTGAAGGATGGTCATACTTCAATTCAGTTTACTTTTGTTTTTTGTGTTTGCTTACGATTGGATATGGTGATTTTGCACCCCAAACTCCTTTTGGAAGATGCTTTTTCGTATCTTGGGGCATTTCTGCTATACCTCTAATGACAATATTAGTGTCAAGTGTTGGAGACAAGCTATTTGATTTTGCTGATAAATTCAGTTACATAACAATAAAGATTTTCAACTTTCAGGCTTACCATCGATATTTGGTTGAAAAAGCCCGAAGAAAGTTTAAGGGTCACGAGGACATGACTGAGGAAATAATCGATGATGAAGAAATTGATGAAGAGGAGCAAATTAGCGAAGGCTTTGGTTTTAGCCAAGCCTCTGATCTCAGTCAATCTGTTGCATCATCGCAATATTCTACGACATCTAATATCAAGGACAAACTTCAAACACAGGTCGTACATTCTTTGACAAATAGGGCAATCAACCAGAAACAGTCATTCAGTAATCTTGTTCTCTTTTTAAATAAAATGAAACCGCTCATACTCGACTCCATAGAAAATCCAGGAAAAAGGTATGATTTTGACTCTTGGTCGAGCACTCTCAGAGAATTAGATGACTATGACACTGGATCACTATCTAGTGAAACTGGAGATGAACAGAATTTGTATTTTTGGTTGGGTGCTCATTCACCCCTACGAATTCCCCTAAAAGAACCCAACTACTTGATAATCAAGATGTTTTTCAAGCTTGAAAAAGACATACAGTCCCTAATTGACAACGTCATTGATGACTTAGAAGTTCTACAAGACGACGTGCCTATAAAAAAATTTGTAGAAAAACATCAATAGCCATTTCACACAATACTGCATATCACTCGATAAGCATTTTGAAGATTATCAAAAACGACAAATAGGACGCGCACGAAATTATTATCTTCATTCGATTGTGTTATCAAACTAGTTTTACTGACCAATTCTGTTCTCTATATATCATACATACTTCCTGATGCAAAATCTCAAGTTACGAAAGCCATTTTGACTGATACAAATTTCTTAGCAGATATGACATCATCTCCTGAATATGAAAGAGTGACATCTCAAGGGAGTTATACCGAGAGCCCAACACTGTACGACCCTATCATATTCGAAATTAACAGAAAATTCAAGATTAAATTATCACAACTTAAATATTTCACATTTACTCTTATCGGTGTGGCACTTTTATGGCCTTGGAACTGCTTCTTATCAGCTTCTGCTTATTATGCTGATCGCTTTGCACACTCCCCTACTTTGGTTAAAGTGTTATCATCTACGATTATGACAGTCTCCAGTGTCGTTTCCACTTTATTTAATGCATATTTGTCTCAATCTCAAACGAATGTCAATTACAATAATCGTGTATACACAGGTATGGGATTAACGATCATCGTGTTTTTCGTCATGGCCATTTCATGCGTAACTGATTTTTTCATCAAAATGAAAGACCAATTATTTTTTGGGATTTTAATTTTCATGGTCTTCACTTCTGCCTTAGCTACATGCTCAGCGCAAAATGGTACCATGGCAATAGTTAATGTTTTAGGTGCAATGTATGCAAATGGTGTTATGGTGGGACAAGCAATTGCGGGTGTATTGCCATCCATAGCTTTAATAATATCTATTCTACTCGTTGGTGATAAAGCCAAAGCCTTGGACGAAGATGGTTACGAATATGTCAACAAAAATTTTGGCGTGTTTGTTTACTACATCACAGCAAGTTTGGTCTCGGTGATATCAATGTGCTTGCTTTATTTAACAAATCATTATAGAAACGAATCCGCATATAAAGCATTGAATCAAGTTATGGATGATGACTTATTAGACCCTGAAGATTCCTTGACCGAACAAGCGAACCCAGCTATGTTACAGTCGAAATATGTACCGTTTTCTACGTTATGGTCAAAGTTGAAATTTATCGTTTCAACTATTTTCTTTACCTTCAGCATAACATTGATTTTCCCTGTATTTGCATCATCGATCTCATCAACTCATACATCTTCCAATCATGTATTCTTTCAAAATAAAATCTTCATTCCATTCATCTTTCTCATTTGGAACCTAGGTGATCTATTAGCTAGAATATTGTGTGGGTGGAGCAATTCATATCTTTTGATCAGAAACCCTAAAGTTCTTATAATTTATTCTCTTGCTAGATTGATATTTATTCCGTTATTCTTAACTTGCAATATTCACCCATACTCAGCTTCTGGAAAATCGAGTGCAATTATCAATTCAGATTTATGGTATATTTTTCTTCAGTTACTTTTTGGTTTATCGAACGGTCAACTTTCGACCTCGTGTTTTATGATTGTTGGTGATTATTGTGATGATGATGATGAAAAAGAAGCAGCAGGTGGATTTACCACTATATTTTTAAGTTCTGGGTTGGCATTTGGAAGTGTCTTGAGTTACCTATTAGTATTCATCATAAATTAATCTTATATAAAAATAAATGTAGCCCCTTATATAAATATTCATAGCCTCAGTAGTCAAATCTCAGATTCTCACTTTTCGATTTTCTCGAAATTTTATCCGAGATTGAGTATAAAATTTAACATTTGAAAATCTAATAAGCCTATAATCATTCTTAACATATATAACACTAATCATTAAAAAATGTCATCTTTTTGGGAAAACAACAAAGGCTCGATCAAGAGTGGAGCATTAGCCACTGCAAAGGGAATTGGAAGTGGTGGAAAAGCTTTAGGTAAAGCCGGCATCAAAACTTACAAAAGCCATGAAGCCAAAAAGAAAGGTCTACCTCCTCCCGTTGATGAAAGTGACGATGAAAGTACAAAAGTCTCGAATGAGAGGTACCACGCTCCCATTTCTAGTAGCAAAAGTACCGATTTGAAGTCCTATCCTGCTCCTCCGAAGAGATCCCTCTCCGCTACCAATTCCAACTTAGGCGTAACTCAATCTACTTCACAAATACAAGGACAATACCAGCCTCAACAACAAGCTCAACAACCGCAAGCACAATATCAACAGGTTCAAACATCGCAGCTACAATATCAGCATGGTCAACAACAGCCACCACATTATCAACAGGTTCAACAACCACAACAACAACCACAACAGGCTCAACAGCCACAACAACAATATCAACAGGCTCAACAGCCACAACAACAATATCAACAGGCTCAACAGCCACAACAACAATATCAACAGGCTCAACAGCCACAACAACAATACCAACACGTTCAACAACCAGAACAACAGTATCAACAGGTTCAACAACCAGAACAACAGTATCAACAGGTTCAACAGGTTCAACAACCACAACAACAATACCAGCAGAATCAACAATTGCAACAACAATTTCAACAACCTCAACTACCACCACAACAATATCAACAGCCTATGCAAGCGTATCAACCGCCGAGTTTACCTTCAAGATCGAATTCGTCCCTCCCATATCAACCTCGAGATAATTCAACAGTTTCGTTATCTTCTACAATACCATATCAACCACAACAAGGCAAAGAAGTAACTCAATCTCAACAAAGTCAGCAGGCCTATGTTACTCAAAGTAATGTTGAAATCGGCTACACAAGATCTCCCGCCACCTTGCCACCACCTATATCATCCCAACCAGACTTGAACACATTGAATACTCTTCCACCGAGTCTGCCCCAAAATTCTGCGAGGGTAAACATTCCTCAAGTTGATTTGAGTAAATTTGGACCTCCTCCTATACATAAAGACCGAGGATCATCGTCATCAACTCCTGATCCGTCAAGTGGTCATGGTAGATCTTCAGAGACGTCAAATCAAAATGTATCATTGGTAGATAGAGCAGTTGTAGAATCCGAGCCATCTTTGGCGAAAGAAAAAAGTACAACACCAAGTCACACATCCGTTAGATACACTGAACTTGATTCATCAACTGTTGGTCCTCCTCCGCCCAAATACAGAGGTTTCGCTTTGAATAACACCAAAGACACTACACCTAAACTACCAATCAGAACACCGGTGCCATCGAGCTCGATTAAAGATAATACCACATTAATGAATGATTTTCCGCCCCCACCTCAAATTTATAGAAGTCAGGAAGAACATATCGCAAACAAATCAGTAAAATCTGTGGATAAAAAAGTTGAAAAAGTAACCCCACCTTTACTAATGAGAAAGGATTCATCGTCGCTGAATTCAGCTCCGCCTTTACCCACTAGAAATGAAATAGCTTCAGAAGGAGCAAGTCATTCTTCGCAAGACCATACTGCTAGGAATTCCAAAAAATTGCCTCCTCCAAAGCCGGTAAAAAAGCCTCACAGTCTAATGCATGAGACTAATCAACCTCCGCCTTATGCTGAAACAAACGATTCTCCTGCGCCTATCCAATCTCCTGCACCAAATTTTGCTCGAGAAATTTCACTTAAGAAGTCGACAAACCAAAGAGATAAAGTCAATGAGACAGAAGTTAAAAAAAGTACCACAGAGGTTCCCGAAATTCAAAGAGAACCAAAAACCACGGCATTCAATCAAAGTGATTCACATAAAGTCAAACCTAAAGTAGCGCCAAAACCGCCAGTAAAGTCCAAACCCAAATTATATGGTGCAGACTCAAATACTAACTCAGAATTTACCGAGAAAACTGTCTCAGAATTGCGTAATAAATTAAAGAGGGTTGACATTAGCACATCTTCTACATCAGTTGATATTCCTGATGCTACCACGACGAGAAAAGCACCACCACCAACCAAACCTAAATCCAAACCTCATTTAATGAATAAGCCCAGACTATCTGGCACATCATCACCCGAAATAGATCCTACTACTCCAACGCTTCCTCTGAGGGTACACGTATCGAAGAGCCCCGCTGGCGACACTCCTTCTCGTAAAGGATCTCCGGCACCACCACCCCCTCCTTCAAGAAATTATCAAAAATCATCAATTGTGCAAAAAGAATCAACAGCTCCTCCCGAATTGGACATGGAATTATCAACTGGCTGGTTTGCAAATTTATCTGGACCTCTCCCTTCGTCTATCAAAAGCCTCAATCATTCATCATCATTTCAGCTGTCTAACAGAACTACGCCTATCGGCAAAGTCTCAAATAATACAAGGACTATTACCATAAAGCTCAAAGACTTATCTTTACTTTCATACTCTATTCACTGGGATAATGATGATACATCCAATGCAAGACTTGAGGTTGCTCGTTTTGTTCCTTCTCCAATTACACACAATATTCCAAGTAAGAAGGAGTTAATCGAGTATCACCAGAGATTTGGTGACTATATTGCGTCATGGGTCGAGCACAGGATGGGCGAAACTGTAGGTAGAGGTGAATGTTGGGATCTTGCACATGACGCATTATTGAAAGGGTGTGGAAAACACGCTTTCGTTTCCACATATCATCATCATGGATTTCCTATACTTAGTGTTCAGGGCTCACCTAGTGGAATCTCACTTCTAAGTGAAACTGTAGATGAAGTTAGAAGAGGAGATATCATCCAGTTCTTCTCTGCTCAATTTGAAGACAAAGCTAAAGGCACTTTCCAAAATGTAGGGGCTCCTGATCATACATCAGTTGTTTTAGAAAATACTGGCGAAAGACTTGTTGTAGGCGAGCAGAATGTTAATGGGGTCAAACAAGTGGTCAAAGGTGAATATGTGGTAAGGGAAATCATAGCTGGTACCATTGTAGTATATAGACCGGTACCTTCTTCTTGGTCAGTTGAACCTTGATTTTTCCAATTTGCGACCGCTGTATATATCGAAAAAAATAGACAGTTTTTTTTTTTTTTTGATATTTGTAGACTAAAAAAGTTGGCTTGATGCGATATGAAGAAAAAATAAGCTACTAAATACTCCAAGTGTTTCAGGGAACTTTCTGTGAAGACCAATAAACAAAAATGACTAATGAAGTGGTGGCAGCAGCCGTCTCAACCACTCAAGATGAGTCTGCATTTGTTTTCGATAAAGTGAAGGAACAAATCAAACCAAGAACACATCTTGGGTTGAAAGATCATGAAGATTATATATCAAGACTACGTGAATATTATAGCATTAACGATATGGCTTCTTTCTTGAGTCAAAAAAGTCGCAATGAAAATGGAGCGTTAGAACCTACTTATAAAAGAATAACTTTGCAATTTCCCGACTCTCTCATAAGTGATTCTGCAACTATCGTTCACGAGCTTCAAAAGAAATTAGGCACGATAGTAGAAACTGATGTCCTTAACAATCCTGGTACGGAAACTTTATGTAAAGCTGGATGTTCATGCTCATCTAACAAAGACGACTGTGCTAATGATACCTCTAGAGCTGATGTAGTGAACAAATCGTCTCAAAAAATATGGATTTTAGCTGATACATCGTACTCATCGTGTTGCATAGATGAGGTTGCAGCTGAGCATATACAAAGTGATCTAGTAATACATTTTGGTGACGCATGTTTGAACCCAGTTGATAAATTAGCTTCAGTATATGTCTTTGGCTCCCCAAGAATTGACAGAAAAGATCTCATTCAAAAATTCAAGCAAGCTTATCCCATAGACCAGGAAAATCCACAAAAAATACTTTTAATGGCTGATGCTCCTTATACCACAATATTGGCATCGATATATCATGAATTGAAAGTTGAATATCCCAACTTAGCGTACTCAGACCTTTACGTTGATCCTTCTTCGAAAACTGAAATCATCGGCTACACTCCTCATGAATCACAAACATTTACCGTTTTAAATAGGTCATTGATAGACATTCTCGTTGGGGACTCTAACGACGTAGATGTTGACAGCATATTACCCGAATACTCTTTATTTCATCTTACCACTCCCGAAGCACCTCGTCTTTTACAGTTGACGACTAGATTCGAGTCCGTGATAACCTTTGATCCCGAATCAATGTCAGTTTCACATGGACCGTACCCAAATTTAATGCGTCGCTATCGTTACATGCACATGGCAAGATCAGCAGGTACTATAGGGATTTTGGTGAATACATTGTCTTTAGCGAACACAAAGAAACTCATTCACAGCATCGGTAGAAAGCTTAAAGAAGCTGGTAAGAAGCACTATATTTTTGTTGTTGGTAAACCTAATGTTGCCAAATTAGCAAATTTTGAGAATATAGAAATGTGGTGTATTCTCGGATGTGATCACCAAGGTATCATCATTGATCAACTGAACGAATATTTTAAACCAATCATAACTCCATATGAGCTAATGTTGGCATTAAGTGACGAAATCTCTTGGTCAGGTAAGTGGATTACGGATTTCAAGAAAATTCTAGACGATATGACGCATGAACACGACGATGATTCTTTTGAAACAGAAAATAGAGGAGAAGAAGAGGATTTTAGTGACTACGAGGATGACGCACCAGATTTTGACCCCGTTACTGGGAAGTATGTCAGTAATTCAAAGCCCTTGAGAAAACTACAACATTTACAAATCACTGCCCAAGACGAGAAAGAAAGCGACGAAAATTTGAATCAAGAGAGTGAATTAGTCAAAAGATTTTCAAATGCCATTGCCATAAAAAATACAGTTTCCACTTCCGCCGTTCATTTGCAGAATAGGCAATGGTCTGGTTTAGGTAGTGATTGGCAAAATGGTTCTGATGATGATTCCGAAAACGGTGCTCTTGTAGAAGAAGGGAGGGGTGGTATTGCGAGAGGTTACGATTATGACCGGAAAATCAACCTGTAAAGGGTTTTCGAATTTATTCATGTATATAAGTAATAACGGATGTGTATTTGTAGTCATTTTGGTACGTCAAAAAAATCGCAGCCGTTGGAAGACTTTCTTTTTTAATTCTCAACTTTAAAATAAATGTCCAAGAAAAACCACGTGAAGTTGTATATGGCATGCAATGGGAAACGCTATTAATGTTGACCTGATATACCATCTGGTTGCTAAAAATGCTAGATGGATTCCTTTATTTCTTCTAGGCTACAAGTATGTACCTTATATCATGCTCTCTTTTAATTATTTTTCAGGTTCTAACGTGAAATTTTAGCATCTTTTATGGTTTCGATAAATTTGGTGTCTTAAGTGTTCTCTTGTTCGTATTTTTCTACTCGACTATTAAGATCTGTCAAGGTTGGAAGCTTCCTACCACGAACGAATGGTGTCCCATAAGTGAAAAAGATATTGCTTTGATAACGGGGGGCTCGAGTGGACTTGGGCAAGAAATTACTGATACTTTGCTAAAGAAATATCATGTTTCCAAAATTTTACTTATAGACATCAGGCCACCTCCTATAGCACTAAGAATCCCTCAAATAGATTATTATCAATGTGATATCGGTAACGAAATTCAACTTAAAAAAGTCTTGAGTGAAATTATCAAAAGATTGAATGAAGAACGTAAACACGTAAGCATATGTATAAACAATGCTGCGATGAGACACAGCTCATCCCTTTTGAACCTTACCGATGAGGAAATTCATAGGTTACTCAATGTGAATACGATGTCACAAATTTGGATTTTAAGGTTACTTTTAGATAACCATATCACACATACTGTTTCACACAGCCCATCAGCTAAACTATTTATTGTAACGGTATCATCTATCTTAGGATGTATAGGACCGAAAAATTTATCAGTTTACTCCGCTACAAAAGCAGCTATTTCCCAAATCCACGAGTCCTTAACTTATGAGCTTGCTCATATTCCAGCAATAAGATTATTACTCGTTAATACAGGACAGCTTACTACAAATTTATTTCAAGACGTCAAAGCTAGTAAACTATTTTTCGCACCAATAGTAGATCATAAAGTATTAGCCAACAAAATTGTTGAAAAAATCAATATTGGCGAAAAGGGAGTACTCTGTGCCCCATTATATGCTAATTTTCTACCAATGATCAAAGTTTTTCCAGTGTTTCTACAAGATTTATGTAGAAAATTTGCAGGAATCGACGAAAAAGTTATAGATTCCACATCTAGTCAAGAATAATACCAACAGACACTTTTTTAACTAAAGTCATACATTCTTATATATAAATTGAATTTAAATACCTAAAGACTTTTTTTGTTGAGTTTTTCAAGCTCTTTTTTGAGAAAAGTAGTAGTTTCGTCTTGTTTGTAATAACCAAAAGAATCAAAGACTTTCATAAATTCAATTTTTGTTTCCAGTGAGACGTTTTCATCATCGTTCAAAGTAATTTTTATATTGTATAATGGTTCACACTTGTAAGTCCAAGTGGAAACAGATATCTTTTGATTTGAATCGTTGAGTCCAATAAATTTATTGTTTTTATATTTGGTAGACGACGTGAAGAATAGTAAGACACCACTGACAAGAAAATATAAACCTATTATCAACACAGTCAAAAAGTAAGCCTCTTTAAACCCGAACTTCTTATCAATATAAAACAACACACCTGCAAGCAAAACAGTAAAGTATCCAAGTCCGAGTTTTGTATCAATTATACCAAATGATTGGGTATAACCAAGCTCCCCTAAGGATCCTGTAAGGTTATCATCAATGGTGTTACGTAAATCAGCGATAGAGCTATTTTGAGGGTTAGTTTATTGCAAAAAAAAAGAAATATAGAGTCACGGAAAATCCACATACTTCAAGTTAGTCTTTTTGACACCAGACATCGTTTTGATAGCGTTTGATCTAATAAACAAGAATAATAATGGCTGAACAAATACTTTTATAGATAGTCATGTCTACGTGTTTTTGAAATGAGCGATAAAATGTACGGGTCTTTCAGATAGTTTATTATTAATGCTATGTGTATATGTATTTCAGATTTCGTTAATTACGAATGCTATATATATTTTATGTGATTCAAAACATGGAAGACAAGCTATATCGATACCCTTTACCAATTTGATAAAACTAGTTTTTTCTTTCTTTTCTTACCCTTACCTCCTGTTTTTGAACTCTCAACCTCTTGTTTGGACATTTCTTCCTTGGCTCTCCTGATCATTTCTTCAGCATCCCAATCATACTCATCTTCATAATCATCAAACTTAGGTACTTCTGACTTCCGAACTTTTGTTCCCCAAATGCTGGTTTCATAGTCACTCTTAGACGAGTCCGAAATTGTACTATTTTGATCATTGTTGATTTCTGGTGCTTTGTTTAGTGATGATAGAGATGGTAGCTCACGATGATCTGTTATGTTCAAACTACCAAAATTGGCAGGATACATATATTGATCAAAATCATTTTCTGAAAATTCGGGATTATTCTCGTGCTCGTAAAAATGTCTGGCTCTCATTTCCTCTTCGTTCAATGCAAGCCTTTTACTTTTCTCTTCTCTATGTAATTTCTTAGTTGTTTGTTTGCTTCTTTTTGCTAGATCTGCTTTGAAAATACTCCATGTTTCGGTATTTAAATACTCATTATGATACCAATTACATTCTAAGAAGCCAATTGAAGTACCCAATGGCAAGTGTGATAGATACTTATATTTTGTGAGTGATGTTTCTGAAGTGAGTTCCTCGTACCTAATATTTTCAACCTTGGCTATAACAGAAGATGGTAGCTGTAAATAATCATCGTTATACGCAGTTTTCAAGACTTTCATATCTAGAGGAGATAGCACAAATGCTGAGGAAGCCCTGAAACCTGTTTGATAATAGAAAAACGAATTGACCAACTCTTGTTTTGACTTTCTCGTGACTTTTGGTCTAGAGTCATTTATTTCTGGCAGACATTTGGAGGTCCATTCATCAATCTCCTTATTTATTCTTTCAATTGCCATTTTGACATAAGCACCATCGTCATTATACAACAATTTGTCTTCTTCGTAGCTTGCCATTATTTGTTCTTTCTCCTTATTGTAAACCTCTAATATGTAATTTAAATCACCTTTAAAAATTCTTAGATAGGGGGTGATGTCAGGATCATTGGGTGTAATCCACGGAAAATTTTCAATGGTTTGTTGCAAGCCTTCCAAGAATCTAGGTAAGGGTAATGCTTTATCTTGCGGACGTTTCATTAAGGTCAAAACTATTTCATCATTGACATTAGGAACTTCAAATCTTTCATCTATATTCTCTATGAGTACTGGTTTGACCTCGTTGGGTCGAATAATGGATGTACATAAAGGACAATCTCTATACTTCTCTATAATTCCTGACTTTTCACGTTTCGTAAATACGGGAACTTCACTTTCTAATAAAGACAATAAACATGTCAAGCAAAGTATATGGCCACATGAGGTGATCATTCTGGGTGCAATGGGTATTTCTGATAGACAAATAGGGCACGCATTACCTTGAGGTGATATTATTCTCATGATTTGAGGTAAACCTATTGGAACGTTTGGATCTAGTTGTTGTATCTTGTAATCATCTCTGTAATCAACAACAAATTTACAGTGAGCGTTGATAAAACTCATACCCCGTAGATGTACCTTATCAGCATTTTCGGTGTGTCTTTTCCTCCTACGACTATCACTTAATCTTTTATTGTTTTGCCTTTGAGATGAAAATTCTTGCAGATCTCTATAAGATTGAAAATCAAGTAAGTGGTTTATGGATAATTGACTTTTTTTTGATTTACGATTATTTCTTTGAGAACTGTTCTTTATCTGATCTTCCAAGCTTTCTACCAAGTCTTCTTGTTCGTGTCTGTTAATGTTGTCGTTAGCCTTTTGCCTTTGTTTACTTATATTTTCTTTTGCTGGCGTTTTTTGCTTTACCCTGACTTTCTCTCTCTGGACTTGCTTTTGTTGATTCAAATGAGTATTCTGAATAGGCTCATGAGTGCTGACTATTGGTTTATTTGAATTGTCTATTTTACCAAGCTGGACAGCAGCAGGGTGATTTATATAATTATTATTGTTACTCATCTTGAATGATTTGTATTATGCATATTAAAGACACTTGATTTGTCGGAGTTAAAATCGTTTGATATTTGGCTTTTTTTGAAAAAATGAAGTCTTGCAAACGTATTAGGAAGACTCGACAAGACTTTGATTGCATCCAAGTGTTTCGTGGTACTTCTTAAACAATTATATTATTAATAATATAAATGCACTGGTCGTGCACTAAATTTATTTCTGGTGTACGTATGTGGCACAGAACTATAGTTAAGCGTTATCATTATTGTTAGGTTTATGTTATATGAGCTATTTGTTTACTCACATTATATCTACAACTCTTTTCTTAAGTGATAAATATACCCACATACAAACAAAGGCTTACCTGTTCGAGACTTGTGATGGTAGGATCAACAAACCCATATGAAAGATTGGGATCATCGGAAAATGATATGCCACCACTTCCCCCAAATTATGACGACCTAGAATCAAATTTCACTCCAGACAACAATGAAGAAGGAGGAGAAGAAAATTTCACAAACGAACATGACCTCCATCAAAACAATCTACATAATTCACGTCTTGACATAGAACAATTCGAAATCGATGATGACTTGATGCTCTCACCCGTTGAAAGAGAAGGGTTTTTTATCAGAGCTTCCTTAATGACGAAAAGCATTGCATATAAATTTAGTAACAAAATCATTCATCCAGTGACCAAAATGATAGATCCAATGTACGAAGGGTACAAGTACTTTCAGCAGGTATATGAGAAGCTAATTCTCAAAATTGGTAACCCTTTGGTAGTGAAGAGATTACTTTACGTGTTTTTTGTCGTAATTTTCATATTCTTCATAACAAAAGATACTGCCAGCGAAGGAGTAAATGGAACAAGTGGGGGCGCTTTTCTGTCTGGAAAGTTTTATGATATCGATAAGTTAGGTGAGTCGGCCAAAGGGTATATCGATAGAAGAGCTATGAAAGTTAATTTAGAATATCTATCGTCACTTCCTCATCTAGCAGGATCAAAGGGTGATTTAGCATTGAGTAAGTACATTGAAAGCTATATGTCGAATAATGGTATCAATGTTATTGACTTCAACGAACTTCGAACTTTACTCAATTACCCAGTTCATGATCCAAAAAACAATTATGTCAAATTAAGTGACGGCTCGATTGAAGCTACTTTGTTTGAGCAGAATAAACACGATATGCAATATCTTTCTTTCAATCCTAACGCCCTTGATATGAATGAAGAGGTCGAAGGACACTATCTTTATGGTAATTACGGAACTGAAGATGATTATTCTCTATTAAAAGATGCAAAGGTAGATTTGAGTGGCATAATACTATTAATCAGATATGGCGGATCTATCCCAGAAGCGAATAAAGTCCAACTCGCTCAAGATAATGGTGTGAAAGCAATTATTTTCATAACTTCGCAGTTCGATATCAATGGTGAATTATTTGATAATGTAATTCAAAATCAAAATGTTGGTTTAACTAGAATTTCACCTGGTGATGTTCTTTCTTCCGGTTGGCAATCCAGTGAAAAGTACACAGAAAGAATTCCATGGTCAAAATCAAACTCAACACCTAAAATTCCGACCATTCCTATTTCTTGGAAAGATGGCCAAGCCTTCCTTTCCACATTAGGTTCAGCTGGAGTTGAATTCGAAGATAATTTTTATTCAGGTATCAAATCTGATAAAACAATTAAGATTATGTCAAAGACGGTGGAAAGGCCAATGCATCAAGTTTGGAATATTGTGGGTAACATTGATGGAAGAGATCAATCTGAAAAGGGTATCATTATTGGCGCGACAAGAGACTCAACTTGTTATGGTACTCTATCAGCAAATACAGGCACCACAGTTTTGCTTGAAATGGTTAAAGCTTTCACTTCATTACAAAGACAATATAATTGGTCACCAGCAAGATCAATTTATTTCGTTTCATTTGATGCCACACAATTCAATTTAGCAGGTTCGAGTGAATGGATCAAGGCCAAGAAAGAAGATTTAAAACAGCAAGGATATGCATATATTGACTTGAGCGATGCTGTTAGTGGTGATAAACTTGAAATAAAAGCCCACCCGTTTTTACATGAAGTCATCAAAAATGCATTGAAGAAAGTGCAGAGTGAACTTCCTAATAAACGTGACGAAAAAACAAGAGATGGAGATAAAAAAGAATCTTTATACGAATACTACAAACAGGTGAATAATGGAAAAGATGACATTTCCAATAATTTGATTGAACAAAAGAACTATATTCCTTTCATCAATCAGGTGAATATTCCATCAATGGAAATAAAATTTACCGGTAAAAGCTTTCCCGAAAATTCGTGTTATGATAATTTTAAAAATTTTGAGGATCAGAAAATTGACTCTTCAATGATAAAACACAAACAACTAACTTCGTTATTGTCTATCATTGCCTTGAATCTAGCTGAACAACCAATTATTCCATACAATTTCAATGATTTGTCATTCAAGCTAAGCCAATACCAATCTG
The DNA here is from genome assembly GCA_030557975.1 of Soucietia sequanensis. Lineage (NCBI taxonomy): Eukaryota > Fungi > Ascomycota > Pichiomycetes > Serinales > Metschnikowiaceae > Soucietia > Soucietia sequanensis. The sequence goes on from JANIJN010000015.1 coordinate 255,109, forward strand.
ATTTGGAAAAATTCATTAGTGACCAAATACTAAAATTGAATCAGGTCAATACCCCAGTTATGCATTATACTGGACTAGCAAAATCGATTGATGTTTTGAAGGATGCCAGTCGAAAGTTTCACGATTGGTCAAATAGCTGGAAGCAATACGTCATTGAATCAGGAGATATAGAGCCATCTCTTCTAGCGATGAATAGATGGAAATGGAACGAAAACATGCTTACTTTCAATAGCGAGTTTATAATGCACGACGTTCTGCCTGCTCGCCCTGGTTATAGCAATATATTATTTGGAACACCATATCTGGCACCAGACAAATATAATGACAAATATGAATGGAATTCATTCCCTTCTATCAGAGATTCTATCGTAGTAGGAGATTTTGGTGGAGCTCAACATGCTATTGATCACTTAACGAACATTATAATGACAGCAGCACAAAATTTTATAAATTTTTAATCTTAGCTTTAATACAAATATACATATACTATAAAATTACAAATCACTTTTATTACTTCAACCGAACATCTAAAACTTCACCGCTACTTGAACCTAAGACGATGGAGCAGGCGGAGGTGGTGGTTTAGATTGCATTCCTGGAGGTGGTGGTTTGAATTGTATGCCAGGCGGTGGTGGCTTTGCCTGCATAGCAGGAGGAGGCGGCGGCTTGATTTGTATTCCAGGAGGAGGAGGAGGAAGTTTTGAGGGTATTGTTGGCAATGAGGGCATACCAGGAGGAGGTGGTGTAAGGTTTGAGTTGGTACGTGTCTGAGCTTTTTGCCATGGCGGTAAATGAATTTGCGGTTTTTGTTTTTTCCAAGGGGGTATAGATTCTTCACTTGGTTCATTTGATGAAAACGTTCTTTTGGTAGCATCATTTTGACCTGGTTGAGAATAAGAACCTTTGTTCGGAATGTAAGTATTGTTATCGTTATTATTCTTGAGCGTGCCTTGTGAATGTACTGCAACATTTTTATCATTTGGAGTCATAATACAATCTCTCGCAAAATGACCAACTTTTCCACAATTTTGACAAACAATACTAGATACATCTATTACTGGCCTATTATTAGGGCGTCTCTCACGTTCGGACTCAGGAACATATGGTTTCGTTTCTCTCAAAGTACCATTCAAAACAGCCAATTCCCTCAACTGACCTCTTTTCAAATCATTCTGTCCAAATGGAGACGAAATAGCTTTTTCGATAACCTCATTTGTTAACTTGATAGCCTTAGCTATTTTAGCTTGAGAATCAGATGTTATTACAACGTGTAAGTCATCTGCATTCGAATTAAGGTTAGGATTAGCAAATGATGATGAAGATAATGCAGTATTCGAGTCATCATCATCATTATTCGTAGAAGTGGACTTACCATCCTTCACAGACCCTTTGCCTCTTATAGCAAGACGTGCACCACTATTTTCTTGAAGCTGTCTTAAGGTGTTACCTCTTGGTCCCAATAGCAAACCCACAAAGTTTATATCAGGATAATCCTTGACTGGAATGTATATTTTTTCATAAGTCTTCGTAGGTTTTCTGTAATCAAGTGGAGCAACATAGTTTTTAATTGCACCTGCTGCTGTCTCCACTAGGTAATGTCTTTCTTTTTCTAGAAAAATTTTGGTTCTTGCCTCTCTAGTATTTACTCTGTTACCCTGATTGTCATATTTTGGAGGTGGTGATGGATCACGCTGAAATTGAGGATTATCCTTAAGATTTCCCGATGGTAAGAGACTTGTAACATCAGTTTTCTGTTGATGTGCACTTCTTAAAAGATCAGATATTTCTTCGATACGAAAATATTGTTGATAGGCTTCAGCTTGTTCCTGAGTCAAATGCCCTGTCAAAATTGTATCCAATACATTTTGGCCAATTGTTTTGTAACGGGCTGGTGAGCCTGACCATTTGGTGAAAGCTTTATTTGGTACCTTATTCACCGAGTCGCTAGACCTAACGTTGGTGCCTCTACCCCTGTTAGGCTCACCGGGTCTATCAGGCGTCCTTCTGTTATACGTAGACATTCTATATAAAGGATTATGATTTTATAATTGATGATCTGATAATCAAAACAGTCATCATTTCTTAAAAATTCAATTTGAATTATTTAGAAAGTCGCAGCTTTTTTGGTTTAGTATTCGATTTGCGCTCATCTCATTACCGTGCTTGTTCACCTATCAACTCGTATATTATCTACACCTGAGTATACAAAAGCTTTCACTCTTATATATGACTAGCATTTGAATAAGTTCATAAAATGTTTATATGCGATATTTCCTTGAGGTAAGCCTATTGCATAGAAAACAGAAGTACGCTCAAAACTTCCCAACCGGCTTTTCTATGTATAACAGATTCAACTATCCATCCTCTAGATTTCATAATTCCCGCCACCTGATCTGGCTTATTTCTGGCACAAAATAGAATGTAAGCAATTCCTGTTTTCGGCGTCAAAATGTCACTCAAATTGTTCAAGACTTTCCAAGTTGTTACCATCCCATCAACTCCACCTAGCAAAGCAAGATCCAACCAAGAATCATCCTCAGTGGAGGTTGGAATACTTGGTACCATTTCTGCTGGTACGTAAGGTGGGTTGAAGACTAATAAATCTATAGTTCTATCTCTTAAAGCTGTAGTCAAACTCATTTGAAGCGAATCAAAGGAATGCAGAGTTTTGAGATTAGGATTTGCAAGTTCATTCACATCCATAGTTTTTGCAACTGTTTGACATGAAGTTGGATTTATATCGGTTGTGAGGAAAATAGATTGAGGGAGAATATTCTGCCTTAAGAACGCAGTTACTATCCCTGATCCAGTACCTATTTCAGTGATGATTGGAATTTCATTTTTGAATCTATTCTGTAGTGTTACACGTTCTTCTTCAAAGCAGTCTAGCAAGAGAAATGAATCTTCAGATGGCTCATAGACTTTATCATAGTCCAAGTCTTTCACGATTGGAGTGGGCAACATTAAATGTAGAGGATGAAAGTTTGTTCGATTTATATTGCAGTATGTTTGAAGTTAAGAATTCATACTACAATTTCGATCTTGGATGTCTGGATGTTTTTTTCAGCCAAAATAATTTGTAGAAGAGGCTAAAAATGTGACTTGTATCTTTGCAATATCATATCTTTACATATAAATCATTATCAACATATATTACATCACGCCATCAATATGCAAGTGAAAGTCAAAACTTTAACGGGTAGAGATATTCCAGTTGATATCGAATCGTCAGATAAAATCATTCGAATCAAAGAAATGATGGAAGAAAAAGAAGGGATTCCACCAACTCAACAACGTTTAATTTTCAATGGATCACAATTAGATGATGAGAAAACAGTCCAGGATTCAGGCATAAATGCCGGAGCCTCATTACATCTAGTACTCACTTTGAGAGGTGGTTAAAAAGCTTGCTACATTAAATTGCGATTTGCTAAACTGAAATGGTGTCGTTTTCGTACGTGTAAGTATAGTACTGCTATGCAAACACTTGCTGGATATGTAATTTCGATGATTGTTTGGATATAATTTTGTAAATGTCTTTGGATATTGATTCCTTGGATTTAAAGTTCCTATAGCTAGCTTTGCTTACGAATCGAAACTATATATCTAGTGTCTTAATATATAATTTACAAATTAATTATTTTTTATAGCGTATCTTGTTGTTAGTTTCGATTTTAACTTTCAGTTGTTGAAGCCCATCTTTTTGCATTGGCCAAGAACTTATTTAGGCCAGAATCTCGAGCTTTAGCAGTCTCCACATCATCAGGAAATATGAATTCGATGTGTTCTTCTTCTGTACCATTGACAGTTATTCTCTTTTTAACCATTGTCGGAAATTTGTCGCTTACCGATTTGACAGAATCTGTCGATCCATGTGTTGCTTCATAATTCTTCCATTCCTGTAAAATGATCAATCTATTTTCATTTGACTTAAGTTCTTTATAATGGTGAATAGCCCTTCGAAATACATTCCTCGTGTTTTCTCTATGAGTCTCGTCTATGGAAAACTCTAATTCAGTGTTACCCATTGCTTCAAATTCTTTTAGCTGGACCGGAGATAGTATAGACGACTCAAAAAATGCAAATGAAACCCAACTTCGAACTGTGTCTTTTCTCTCAATTAGCTTTTCATATAAATTTCTAGCCTCGGCGTAGTTGAACTCATCTTTAAGGAATTCAATGAATGAAATCCATAGTTGGTCTACTGTTTCTAATTTACCTAATTTTTTGATTTCATGTGTTTCACTGAGAGATATCCCTAAGTTGTATAAACTTTCAACTCTCTCAAAGTCATTCAACAGCTTTTCAAACTCTATACTATCAAGTAATATATCTAGCGACTTATCTTTCACATCCTTAGACAAGATGGATGACTCTAGCCATTTTTCATAAAGCTTTCTACACCTTTCCCATTCTCCCAATTTCTTTTCTAAGCCAATGTAATATCTGAATATTTTGTTTTTAGGTTTATACGTCGATGTCATACCGATAGATTTACCCAATATCTTCCTTGCTTTCGTTACCTCATTTTGTTCATCATTCCTGATTTCAAATTCTGCAAAATGAATCCAAACTTTTCCAAAAGTGAATTTTTCATGGGGGATCACTTTAATACATCGATTCCATATTGATCTTGCACTTTCAATATTGAGCAGCTCAAACTCCTCAAATAATGCATACCGTATCCACAAAAATATGTATCGCTTCCAAACAGTAGATTTGGATGAGGCCTCATTTGGAGCGCGACCAACGGCATTTTCGTACGTCAGGCTTATTTCTTCTCGATTTGAGTTCTTATGGAAAGGTTCAGATCCCAATAAGTTGAGAAGAGCCCACCATTTATCATAATCTTGAGGATTTTCTAAAAGATCTTGTTTGTATTTGAGTTTTCTTTTCAACAATATACTCGATTCTATAGTATCCCGATTTCCATGAATCTTTTCAAAATCAGTATAAGCATTATATATCTGTTCTCGTTGCTTGTCGAATATTTTTATACCATTTTTACTATCATTAGATAAAAGTAAATGAAAAATTGCCCTAGACCTGTCCGTTTCATTGACAGACGCCTCCCATATTGACCATTTACTTATAATTATGGGTAAGTTTACGTCTTGTTCACTTTCACTGAGCTGCAAATTCTGTTCCAATAAACTATCCACAGCCAATTCAAAGACGTTTCGTATGCGACCAATTTGAACAGAATTTATTTGAATCTCATTTATTTCAAAGTCTAGCCATTTGAGCCAAATTTCACCCATGGAATCATTAGAAGATTGGACCCACTTTGTATAAATTGATCTACAATTATTGTATTCGTCGTATCTTCTTTCGAAATTGATGTAAGCATCCCAAGCTGACTTTTGAGGGTTCCACTTCAACCAGCGCTCGAAAACATTTCTTACCATTTGATAATTTCTTAAGCTTTCCTCAGTTTGAACGTAGAGGAACCATAGCTTATCAATCTTTGGTAAGGTTGTCACCGCTCTATCTAAGATGTTTCTGGCATGATTGACATTTTTATTGGTTAATTCAAATTGAATGTAATGAGTCCAAAATGGAATATGCTGAATATTTACCTCCAAAGCACGCTCATATATAGATCTAGCTCTTGAGAAATCGTGATTATGGTCAATTTCCCATCTTGCATATCTCAACCATTGGCCAAAGTTCAATCTGTTTTTATTCAACTGTTGTTCAAATTCCTTTCTTTTGGTTATTTGATAAGATCTTAATTCATCTAAATCTTGTATCGATTGTTTTGGTCGTTTCAAAGGAGCATCTCTAAATGAAAACGCGTCTTGTAAAAGTTGTTCACTTGTGATTTGTATTTCAGCACTCTTCTTTTCAACAGAGTCCGAGTTCATTTGCAGGTGGAATACGTAAATCTAGATGCAAATTTAAAGAATCGTGAATTCGAAGATGAGTTTTATACAACTTAAGTGAATACAAAGGTCTTCTACGCTGTGTGCAGGATGTTTTATATATATTAGCTAAGATATAGGTTAGAAAGACCAACTCATGTGCCAAATATGTGATTAGCATCATGAAAGAATTCTTTCTTCAAATTGACTGGACAATCATCGTTTGGATGGTAAAAATTTAAATCTTTGGTGCTAATAAAATTTTGGTTGTTTGATATGATAGAAACACAGCATATTTATTTACAAAACTTACGCGAAGTAACAATAATAACTAATTTTCAATAATCCAAAGCGTAAATTGATAAGAGTTTTCTTTCTGAAAACAAATACTTCAAACACTTTAATTTCTCCTATTTGTTTAGACATGTCCACCGAAAGATTGATATATTCACCATCTGTAGATGTGAAAGGATCAATTGACGATATTGGAGTTCGAATTTCCAATCAATCTCTCGAAGCTTTACATTCTAGAGAAGATTCTGCATCATATACAAGTTTATTGGTGAATTGTTTACATAAAGATAGCTCCATTCATGATGCTTGGATAAAAAAATCGCATATTCCATTTAAGAACATAATTTGGTGTCAAAATATGAAAGAAACAAATGATATAGGATCATCAAAGTCAACTAGTCAAAGTGAATTGAGTGAAAATGAAGATAGTAAAGTTGTTGAAATTACATATATATATCCATCTTCATCCAGCTCAATCAAACCAGTGAAACTCTTACTTGAACTCAAGGATGAACTACTCACCAATGCCAATACTAATGACAAAAGCATAACATCAAAAATTCTCGAAAAAGCATATCCGAACGGATCTATTAAACCATCAATTTTAGTACTTATCAATCCACATGGAGGTCAAGGTAACGCCGTAAAAATCTACAGGAATCAAATAGAGCCAATTTTGAAAGCAGCCAATGTAAAGATTACGTATATGGAAACAAAGTATTCTGGACATGCAACTGATTTCGCCAGAGAATTGAATATTGAAGAGTATGATATTATTGCATGTTGTTCAGGGGATGGTATACCACATGAAGTAATCAATGGATTCTATCAAAGAAGCGATAAGGGATTATCAGCGTTCAATAAAATTGCTGTAACTCAATTACCATGTGGATCAGGTAATGCACTTTCGTTAAGTACCCATGGTAGTAACGATGCTGCAATAGCCACATTCACAATGTTGAAACTGAAAAAAACAAAACTAGACTTAATGGCGGTTACTCAAGGTATTGGTAATAAAGAAGTGAAAAAGTTATCCTTCTTGAGTCAATGCTATGGTGCTATCGCTGATTCAGATATCGGTACTGAACATTTAAGATGGATGGGTCCAATACGGTTTGATTTGGGAGTTGCACAAAAAACATTCCAGAAAGCTAAATATCCATGCGAGTTATACATTGACTATGGGACCAAAACTAAACAAGAAATTAATAATCATTTCGACGCACATCAGTCAAAACCGGTTGGCATTAATGAAACAAACTTACCATTGACCGAAGAAAGTTTGGAATTAAATAAATTCGGACTTGATCAATCGCCGCCATCAAATTGGACCAAAGTGCCTGATGATATCGCATCAAACGTAAGTATTTTTTATGTTGGAAAAATGCCATATCTTTCTTCAGGAGTTCAATTCTTTCCAGCAGCATTACCTAATGATGGTTTTATGGATTTGGTAATTACAGACACAAAAACTTCAATTTTCGAAAGCACCAAAGTATTATTGACGCTTGACAGAGGAACACATGTTTATAGTGACAGTGTTCATCATGCTAAGATCAAAAGTTATAGATTGATTCCTCATTTGAAACATCCACAAAATCATTACATAAGTGTTGATGGTGAAAACTTCCCCTTCGAACCATTACAAGTTGAACTACTTCCAAAAGTATTGACCTGCTTATTACAAGATGGTAGTTATGTAGATACATGTTTTACTAAATAAAATAATCTTTGGTCTAGTCCTTTTTCTAATTCTTTTTCATTCAAAAGAAAACTCAAAAACACTTAATTTAGTTACAATGTATCGATATTTAAATGTGACTTCACTTTAATCATGGCTGTAAAATGTTTCACTACTGTTTCCTAGCATTTAGCCCTTTGCCAATAATTTTTGCAGTCAGATAAGCTCCTACGATATATTGATTACATAACTCCTTACACTCTTACACAAAGTTTATTCGCACCAAAATATAACATAGTACAGTTTAAAGCTTGAAGCAATTTTAGCGAAATAGGAGTGTATTCTTCAACCGTTCGTGTACGTAGATGAAATGATTAAGACAGCATACCGTAATAGACTAGTCGTGTAGTATGGAGTGGACAGAATACCGCACTCATTTGTAAGCTTCATTGCTAGCTTTGTCAACCCTTTTTGCCGATGATGAGCTCACGGTATAAACTTTTTGCTGCGGATGAACCGATACAAAATCTGCAAAAATGAAATTAGACACAGCAAGATAACGTCAACCCATTAGATAACAATATTTTGAATAGTCAAAGACAGAATTACATTGCATATTTCTAAGCATAAACATAAGCAAAAATAAATCTGGAAGCATGAAATTTGTAGAATTGCCAGCAATTTTAGTCTTATTGACAATAGAAACTGGTCTGGGTAATACTTTTCGGTTTCGGCCTCGACTCATTTCAGCATTCAATACGATTTTCAGTACGCATTGTCAAGTAGTGATAAGTGGTTACCAATACACCTGTACTTTAATAAGAATTCTTCATTCTTCAATGTGATTACTGTTCAGGATATACTTCACTGTCAGCATGCTGTTGATATTGGCGCTCGCGATGGTATGTTACAGCGTCTTGTATAGTCTGGTCTATTTTACTAATTTTTCCAGGCATCCCGTAATTATTAATTATGTCTATCGAGACATTATCGCACGTCATATAAATCGACCTCTGTGCTCCGCTTTAAAACCACTTGAAACCAACCCTTTATATAGTCCGGCGCCTATTTTTTGAAACACTTTAAAATTTATCAACCTTTTTTAAATCTTTTTTTTTTTGTTAGGCTCTCCTTATCTTAATCCTTAACTCTTTTTCATATATCACTTTCAAACACTTTATAAATATCCCTGCTGATTTAATATCTCTCACCTTGATTCCCAGATACTCGCTTATATATCTTATGTCCAAAACCCCTTATAATATATCCCCACTATGCATACTCGAAATTTCAGCTTTGATAAGTTCAAAAACAAAGTGAGCGGTGGTGGCAGAAGATCTTCTGAACCTTCCATACTCGAAATAGCTAGCTCAAAGATAACGGATCGTCGTAATAGTATTTCTCATCCTATGATCATTATATCAGAATCTTTTGAAGATAAAAAGTCGTCTCATTCAAATTCTAATGCTTTTCCTCCAAATACTAACAACAGATTAAGGTCACACTCATTATCCATTGCAAATCATCACGTAAAATCAAACTCTCGTTCACGATCGAGAAGTGTAAGTAAAAAGCAAACGAAAGAGTTAATTAGACAAGAAACCGCTCAAGTCATCCTGAAAAAATTACTTCATGTTTTACAAGACCTTGGTTTACAACAACCTATACCCTTAAAAACTACGAATGGTAACCTCAATGGTCCTATTTCTAAAACGTCGAAAATTTATGTCGCGAATACCAACGACTGTATTTATCTTGCTCCAGCTTCTTCTGCAAGTTTTACTTATGAAGATGTCGAAAATGGTGGTATACCACAAGATCATGCCAACGAATTGGATGATGAAGATGATGATGAATATCCTGGTGACATTGATCATCCGTCACTTTTGCCAAATGATGATGATAGCTCATCTGTTTTGAATGGTTTACGACAAAGCAATGAGGATGCGATTTTATCAGACGATGAAGACGCCATTCCACTTTCACCACCTTCAAATTCAAGATTCAATTCAAGAAACAATTCTAGGAATGATTCAAGACCAGATTTACGAGCTAATCCTAACCTGAATTCAAGGTTAACTACAAGAAGATTACAAAAAAAAATGGAATCCTTCTATTCTCCGAATTATTTATGTACGAAAATTGACTCGGAAACTCCCATTCCCCATACATTTGCATTGATTATTGAATTAGATAAGGAAACTAATTGTAAAGACGTAAAATTTGAGTTTCAATCTTTAACGAATATATTATGGCCTTCGGGTGATCCATATAATAAATCTTTTGTTAAAGAAAAATTTAAGATTGGTCAAATGGAATGGTTGACCTCACTTAATGATGCAGATTTCTATATAAATAGTTCCAACTCAAATGATATAAAAACAAAAAATATTTCCACTGTCGATTTAGCGAAAAGAACAAGAGAGTATAAATTGACTAATATCAGAGAATTAGCAGAAGGCTCGACTGATATTCACCATTCAAACCTGAACATTCACTCCAGTCCCTCAAAACATTCAGTTCAATTAGAAAGAGAGAAAGATTTCTCGAAAAATTCAACTCTTTCTCATTCTTCTAATATTAGCACCAATTACACATCTTCGACGTCAACAATTGAAAAAATTTATAAACCTGGTTTATACGTGTTTTTATTACCAATACTATTACCGGAACACATTCCACCAACTATTAATTCAGTGAATGGCTCACTAATTCATAATTTGTCCGTTACATTCAACAAAATTAGTGAAAAATTAAACAGAAAACTGAAAGTTTGTGCTTCTTATAATTTACCTATGGTAAGAACTCCTCCATCTTTCGCAAACTCAATCGCTGATAAACCCATTTATGTTAATAGGGTTTGGAATGATTCATTACATTATATAATAACTTTCCCAAAGAAATATATTTCACTTGGCTCGGAACATCTGATTAATGTTAAATTGGTTCCACTTGTGAAAGATGTTATTATCAAAAGAATAAAGTTCAATGTACTAGAAAGAATCACATATGTCTCCAAAAACTTATCTAGAGAATACGATTATGATGGCGAAGATCCTTATTACTTAAAATCAATTGGCTCGGATTCGAAAACTAGAGAAAGGGTTGTACCTGTATGCGAATTAAAAACAAAAAATAAATCAACTAATTCAAATCAAGCTGAACCATATAAAGAAGAAGTCATAAAGTGTCCTGATAATAATTTATTGAATAGTTGTTATGAACCCGAAGATAACGATTTAGAACATTTTGCATTAGATGATCCATTGAGTAAACCAAAGGATTCTGACAAAACCACTATGATTGCTTCTCCTCTAGACATTAATATAGCTTTGCCATTCTTAACAACTAGGAGCGATAAAGCGATTTTAACGTCAAGTATATCAAATCAAAATCATGAAGATGATGATCAAGTCACTGGTACTATTATAAACTCAAATTCAAATCCTTTATCTAATTCAAGTTCAAGAAAGGCTTCGATTAGTGCCCGAGGAAATGTTTCGTCAGAATTGATGTCTCCAACTTTTACTCCCTCTTCACCTCATATCGGTTCGTTAGAAACCAATCTCAGTCATTCCATACCAGATTTTTTGAAGCAGCCTTCATCGGTGAGTGGTTCAAATATCGGTACAAGTCGCAAATTAAGTGTAGATGATGAAGAAATTCTCAAGCCTGACTCAACTTCTTTCATGCCAGAAGAATCACATAATCATTTAAAGGAACATATTCAACAAGGTTATACAACCGTTTCAAAAGCTTTGAGTCCCGACTCAAACTTTCGCCACATTCAAATCCATCATCGTTTACAAGTTTGTTTTCGAATTTCAAAGCCCGATCCAAATGATGATTATAAAATGCATCACTATGAAGTTGTTGTTGATACTCCATTGATCCTTTTAAGCGCAAAATGTAATGATGAATCAATCCAATTACCGAAGTATGATGAAATTGATTTACCAATCAATGAAACAAGTAATAACAATAATGATAATGGGATATCTTTCAGAACTCCAAACTTTGAACATAATGGTGTTTCGATTAAGCCATTGGATGAATTTGGTGATGATCAATTACCCTCATTTCAAGAAGCAATATCTGCAACAGCTTCTCCGATAACAAGGTCAGTTTCTTTGGGTGATGAAGGAATTAGTAGACTTCCATCCGTGATGCCCAAAGATCCTGCTCCTGCTTACGAAGTTTCATTGTCTCCAACTTCCTCGAGTCACACGACTCCTCTTAATATCGATGAATTAGTGAATTATAACGATTTAAGTCAACAGGATACAAGTACAAGACAATCAAGGATTAGATCCTCGTTGGCTGGATCTTTTGCCCCTTCAAACATTACAGTTCCAACCACCAATGATGGAGCACAATATCCAGTGGTGGATGTAAATCAAATTTTAAGTAATGAAGATCCAGAAGATTTGACTGGAAGAGAACTCGACATAGAAAGTGGCGCTGCTAATGACGATCTCATTGATAACGTATCGACCACGCCGACCTCATCATCAAATGGAGCAACATCTTCTACTTCAACAGACCAGTCAATAGAATCGTCGAATTTAAACGAGTCAGCTCTATATTTGAATAATTCAAAGGTTGATATTATACCACCTTCCTCGAGCACTGGATTGACTACCGAAGACGAAAGATCAATAGAAGATTCAAGCGTTAGGAAGTCTGTATTGGGACTGAATGCGACCCCAAACTTTGACGATGGCGACTCGAAACAAACAAGTTCTATACCAATTTTAAGTAATCCGAGATACGATGACAATATTGATGATGCGGACTTCGAAATAGATGATAACGCTACTCCAAAAGTCACACATTTGAATGATGCTACGAACGGTCGGAACGTGCATGATAATGTACCCGACACACCCAACGAACTTTATACCGTTACTTCTCAAGATGATGAACAAGCTAGTATATTCACACAAGAAACTCAAGATACTAGTTTTGATCAAAGATTACCCTTATTGGAAAACCAAAGCATTGACAATTTAGCAAGGTCGGTTTCAAGTATGGGTATCAGACCTAGTTTGAGTAACACGAAAAATTCAAGTTTTAAAAAACAGCTGAATGATAATTTGTCAATTATAACTGAAGCCAATCAACCTGCTCAAGATATGTATAATGCCTTTTGAAAAAAAAAAAACCCCCTTTATGTAAATACTTCAATTCTAACTCAAGATACTTATGGATAATAAAGTTGTAATTTCAGTATCATTTTATATCATTAAATATACACTCATATTTTTACTGTATCATATTTTTACTGCTGTGATTTTATAATATAAATGCGAAGTCTAAATCTAAAGTGACGTGAGATTTTCAGGCTTGATTGTCTTTACATGACCCTTATCAATGGCACTAATCAAGCAATTACCTAAAGGTGGCAATGTTTCAGTCATAGGTGCTGGAATATCAGGCTTAACATTTACTTACTTCTTGACCAAATTAAGACCTGATGTCAAAGTAACTATTTATGAATCCAGATCACAACCTGGAGGATGGATAAGATCAGAATACTTAAACGTCAAAGGGGCACCTTCAATACTACTTGAGAAGGGACCAAGAACACTTAGAGGGGTGAGTGATGGAACATTGCTTATCATAGATATCTTGAAGAATTTGTCAAACTCAGATCAAATAGAAGTGATGAGATCCAATTCAATTGCAAATAGAAAATATATTCTTGGATTCAATGATGAATTAGTTGAAGTACCTAGTGATATCAAAACCGGATTTAAGTTTATGACTAATGAATTAACTGATGGATTTTTCAAGGGAATTGTAACGGAACCGTTTTCAAAAAGTAGACTTGCTAATGATAAAGATGAAAGCATTGCTAGTTTTTTTCAAAGAAAATTCAGGAGTAGTAAAATCACGGATAATGTAATGAGTGCCGTACTTCATGGAATATACGCTGGAGATGTAAGAAAATTAAGTGTGAGAGCATTACTTCCAAAACTCGTGGAACTCGAGGAAACTCACGGATCAATAATGAAGGGAGTTTTCGATAAAATGTTCAACAAAGATAAAAAATTAGAGCCTGTACCAAATGCTACTTTAAATGAATACGAAACTTTAATTTCACCTGATGCCAATTTACAAAAATTGAAAACCAAACTTAAACCATTCCCTATGTTAAGATTAGATAAAGGTTTACAGCAATTACCACTAATAATCGCATCTTCTTTGTCAAAAAATCCTCAAGTCTCAATTAAGTATGACTCCAAAATTGCTGCTATTGACTTATCTAAAGATTTAATTGTCGAGGAAAATGGACAAAAATTAAATTACAATCACTTAAGATCGACTATCAATACCAATAGTCTTGCGAAATTGATAAACAACAATAAATTATCTTCTTGTTTGAGTGAAATAGAATACGTTACAGTTTTCTTGGTAAATATATATAGCCCTAAGCAAACTTTAATACCAAAAAACGGGAACGGATTTGGATTTCTTGTACCACTCGCCAAAAGAAATCATGAATCATTATTAGGTGTGATTTATGATTCTGATACTGAACAAAATACTGAAAGGCTATTTGGTACAACAGGTGATGAACAATCTATCGAATCATATAATAAAATCACATTAATGATGGGAGGTCATTTTTACAATTCACTTACCATTCCTTCCAACTCATTAAATATTGAAGCAGTTAAGAAAGTTTTAACCAAATATCTAAAAGTTGATTTAAGTAACTACAATTTGATCTTGAGAGATGAAGCCAATATGACTAATGTAAACTTAGATAAATTGGATGACAATGATTTAATAATCTCGTATAATTTACACGAAAACTGTATACCGCAGTATAATGTGGGGTACAATGAATTGAAACTGAAGGTCGCTACGATCCTAGATGAAGATTTACAAGGTAGCTTGTCAATTGGAGGTATGTGTTTTGGTAATGGAGTAGGGGTACCAGATTGTGTTATGAATGGACTTGAAGATGCATTGAAAATGAAATGAATTTTGACTATAATTGAATGACTATATATGATACACAAATAAAAACGTTTTATATTTTTATCTAAGCTATTGTACAAGAAAGAAATGATGCAATTGGGTTATGGTATAAATGAAAGTTATTTATTCATAATGAGGAATTTCATCATTATCCTCAGTTTCGTTATCACTTTGATAATCTAAGGAGCCTTCTATTCTCGATATGATCTTTGACTTTTTCAGGGAATATGATATTTTCAAAGGCTTTTCAAAGAAGATTAAGCTTTGTAAATTCTTCAAGGCCAATTTAGCGCTAAGTGAATTATTTAGAATAACGTGAGCTTGTCCCCTCATCTTTTTGTTCTTTGAGTTGATTACAACTTCTATTATGTCACCGTATGTAGAAAACATAAGATAAAGATTATGTTTTAACACATTATGATTTATTTTGTCGTTTAAATTTTGAATGTACAATGTTTGTGAGATGTACTCGATATCATCGTTTGACAGAAGTGTGTTTGAGGCATCCCTATGAGATTTCTTGAGCTGAGTTGTGCTATCCTCCGATACTTCTCTGTTTGTTCTTTTCTTTGATAGACTCATTTGAATACGTAATGTCAATATTTGCACAATTTGATAAGATCATCGAATCTAAAGACCATCGAATTTAGTCGATATATGTGTGATAATACACCTGTCCATCCATCCTGCATATACTATATATTATGTGCAATATCTGTAGAAAAAAGATTTGGGGGTAAATGTTTGCACTTGAGGTTATAAGCATTGATATACTATCATTGTCAAATGCTAATAAAGGCAATATAAGGTATTTCAAATAGTATTCGACTACACTTCTATTATGAGTTCAGTTTCGCTCTCAACTTTAACCGACTAGGCATCTCTAAGCAACTGTTGGAAAGATAACCTCGAAATTTAATGGTTGTATCAACATGCCTCTAACCTGCAATTGTGCAACATAGCAATATACACTCATCAACTGACGATAGGACCAATAATGTCGAGATTACAACTGATAACAGCACATCTGTCAACCCGTGTATATCAACAATGCTCTACGCAGCTAGCCATCATATATATATATATATATATGTATATATTAATTTGTAAGATTATAGCTTTAGTAGAAGTGTGCTAATTTCAGTTGGAACCGCATACACAGCATTAGCGTCACTGACAGCAAATTTAAAAGTATCTCAATTGTGTCTCGTTTTCCATCTCGATTTATTAAGTGAGCTACAATAAAACTGACACACTTCTCCTATTTTAAACTTATCGGATTTTTTTTAATTCCAATTCAATCACTCCTTACTTCACTTCAAACTTATCTTTATTTCCTCATTATTCATATATACCTTCAACTCAATTGCACGTAATAAACAATGTCGGCTCAGCTTAATGCCTCCTTACTAAGGTTAAAACTTCTTGATGCGCTTAGGAGTGGTGATACCTCAAAAATTGATTCATTAATTGAAGAATTATCTTCCACCAAAGCAACCACTCAAACAACGGATTTGATTCATTTGAAAGAAACAATTCTACATTACGCAGTTCAAGTTGCTCCCTTGAGTACCCTTCAACATTTGGTTCAATTATCAGGTAAGTATAACCTTGACATAAATGCTCAAGATCCAGAAGGTGATACCCCTCTTCATTTGGCTGCCGCTGCTTCCAGGCTAGACGTAGTCAAATATTTATTATCTTTACCAAATATAAATGACACAATCGTTAATTTAAAGAAGAAGCAACCTGTTGAATTATGTAAAGACCTTAATATTGCTCAATTAATGCAATTTGAGAGAGCCAAATTTGTTGAAAAACTGGCTTGTGACTTACGTCAATATTTTAGTTCCAGAGACTTTGATAACTTAGAAAATATATTGGTTTTGAATCCAAGAGCTTCCGAATTATTAGATATCAATGGTGCTGATCCTCAAACTGGTAATACGGTATTGCATGAGTTCATAAGAAAAGATGATATTCAAATGTGTGACTGGATTTTGAAACATGGTGGTGATCCCTTCAAAAGAGATAAAAAGGGTAGATTGCCAATTGATTTAACTCTGAAACAAAATGACCCCTTAAGAAAATTACTCAAATCTGCATCAAAAGATCAAACCATTATGGACCCCGTGATAAATACAAACAATGCCATTAAAACTGGTGGTGCGCCTACTTATAAAGGTTATTTGAGAAAATGGACAAATTTTGCATCCGGTTATAAATTAAGATATTTCGTATTAGATCAATTCGGCATCTTATCTTATTATTCAAGCCAAGATGATACAAATAATGCTTGTAGGGGTTCTTTAAATTTAAGTTTCGCAATATTGCACTTAGATTCATCTGAAAAATTGAAATTTGAAATTATTGGTAAAAACGGTATAAGATGGCATTTGAAGGCAAATCATCCAATCGAAACTAATAGATGGGTCTGGACTTTACAAAATGCAATCACCATAGCCAAAGATAATCTTAAAAAGACAAGAAATAATGGGACTAGAAATGTATCCGGAACAACAACAACAAATGGTGAATCTACTGAAAATGGATCTGAAATTGATGATTTCCCAACCAATTCGAATGAAAATTCCCCAAATATCAATAGTTTTGATATTAGTAGAAAATCAAGTACTTCTAGAGCTAGTGTTGATGAATCAAATGGCAATTCAGAATCAAAGTCGAAAAAGAGATTATTGCATATTCCTCATAGAAAACATAGAAAAACACCAAGTCAATACTCGACGAATTCTAACGCATCAGATAATGAAGAACAACCAAATGACTCTTTATCCAGATCTAGTACATTTTCAAAGAACCAAAATGTAAGCTTGCCTACCAATTTAGCTAAAATGCAAGATACTGAGTCAACCTTTTTACAACCTCCTTCAGCATCAACAACCATTGGTTTTGGAGATGATCAAAGTAATCACACAAATTCTGTATCAGAAGATTTTGATTATGATTTGGATGATTACGATAGTGGAGATGATGATTCCAATGGCCCAACCACAGGTTCTAATGAAGATTTGACCGGTCCGCTTGGAGATCAAGTGTCCACTGTTAAAAGGGCTCTTGATGTTGAAATCTCAAGCTTGCTAGATTTATTCAATTTAGTTGCAACATCGGAAACTCACGAAAACACGGAAGTTTATACTGTCGGTATAAGAACTTTACAAGGAATTCAAGATTTATATAATAAATACAATGGCCTCATCAGTTCGAGAGATCAAAAGCTCGTTAATAAGCTAGAAAGACAAGCCGAAGTCAATCAGTTATGGGAACAATCGATTCGTCAACTTGAAACCGAAATATCGAAAAGGGAAGATCTTTTATCAAAATACGAGGGTAGAAAGAAACAATTGAAAAAATATTTATCATCGGGTGCAAGACCAGGTCCAAGTACTCCTGGCTCTTCCAACCTTACTCGTACTTCCTCGAGTAAAGACAATCTTCCAACCGTTGGCACTTCGGCCGAAGCTTCAAAAAGAACGGATGGAACAGAGATCAATGATATTAATGAAAATGATGAATCTCCTGATAGGGTTCTTCAAGATATTCTTCAAGACGATTCTGACGATGAATTTTTTGACGCTGGTGACTTTGATGAATCCGAAGATGATGAAAGTAAAACTCCATCAGGTTTAGGTGGGCTTGTTGCAGCAGGAGCTGCCGGTATGGCCGCCATCGGTGGAGCAGCTGCGGCAGCTGGAGGTGTTGCGCTCAACAAGGGTGACAAATCAGAGGACTCGATGCACGAAGCAATTAGTTCTCAAAAGGAAGAGACTCCAAATATCGATCAATCCGGTACGTCTAATCCTTCTAAATCCGATCAAGAACAACTTGCAGCATTTAAATCAGATAACAATGATACTTCACCGAACAACATCGAGCAAGGTGCCTCTGAAAAAGAAGATAATAGCTCGAATATAAATAAAGTAAGTGATCCAGCTCAAAAATCTGAAGAAATTAGAGATGCTAAGACTGAAACTGATGCGGTATCTGAAGCTCAATCCAAACTGAAACAACTTCTTAACGAAGAAGGTAGTTTCTTGGGTTATGAAAATCCTCCAAGATCTAAGTTGAGCATGGATGAAGATAATAGACCAAAAGTTGGTTTATGGGGTATCTTGAAGAACTTGATCGGTAAAGATATGACTAGAATGACATTACCCGTTTCTTTCAATGAATGTACGTCTTTATTGCAACGTCTAGCCGAGGACATCGAGTACAACAATTTATTAGATGCTGCCGCAAGTTATGATGATTCTACTTTACGTATGGCTTATGTTGCTACATTTGCAGCCTCTGAATATGCTTCAACCATCGGTAGAATTGCTAAACCTTTCAATCCTTTATTAGGTGAAACTTTCGAATATTCTCGTCCTGATCAAAATTATAGATTGATTACCGAACAGGTAAGTCATCATCCTCCAATTAGTGCATGTAATGCTGAATCTATTAAATGGGATTACTATGGTGAAAATGCTGTCGATTCTCAATTCAAAGGGAGATCCTTTGACTTCAAACATTTAGGTAAAATGTTTTGCAGGCTTAGACCTGATAACGGAGTGATTGATAAGACCGGTAATAAAGTTGAATCCGAAACTTATAGTTGGAAGAAAGTCAACACATCTGTTGTTGGTATTATGATGGGTAACCCAACTGTTGACAATTTTGGTAAGATGCATGTAATTAATCATACAACTGGTGATGAAATTATTGTTGACATGAAGCAGAGAGGTTGGAAAGCGTCTTCGGCATATCAATTATCTGGACATGTCGTAGACTCAAAAGGCAATCCTCGTTGGGCAATTGGTGGACACTGGAACTCAAAAATTTACGGCAAAAAGATATCTGGCGCACCAAAAGATGCAAAGAAACGTGGATCCGCAGATGACATGTCTGATTCATTGGATACTAAAGAATCAAGTGATCCTAAGAGTGGAAGTAAATTTTTAATTTGGCAAGCTGCTCCAAGACCAAAAGGCCCTTTTAATTTGACTCAATTTGCTATTACTCTCAACGGACTTGATAAATCATTAGAGCCATGGTTGGCTCCAACTGACACAAGATTGAGACCAGATCAAAGAGCTATGGAAGATGGAAGATTTGACGATGCTTCTGAAAATAAACATAGAGTTGAAGAAAAGCAAAGAAATGCTAAGAAGCAAAGAGAACTTCAAAAAATCAACTATGAGCCAAATTGGTTTGTAAAAAAGCAGCACCCTATCACTGGTGATAACTACTGGGAATATAATGGCAATTATTGGGTTAACAGAAGAGACCATCTTTTGGAAAAATCTGGAGATATTTTTTAATTGATACCTTCGATGTCATTTGTATTCGAATTGTTTTTACTACTCTACTTTAAATTCTCACTCGATCTATTATCTTAGACATTACCTCGAATTGAGTAGACTTTCTTATATATCTTCTAGCGTCACTTTCTTTTGTTATAAGACTTTATTTTATATCTTTTGACGACACTTTCTCTCGTTATAGGACTACTTTTACCTTTAATTCAAATTGATATTTTTTTTTGTTTAAAGCGGCTTCAAGTTGTTAGTCGGTAAACGCATCGGGGCCCATCACACTTGGTATATGACTTACTATTAAATTACGTATGACAACTTTCGCAATCATTTTTTATCACCGGATTTTAGTTTTGTTGCTTTTCCGATGTACTTTTTTTTTCTTCGCAAAAAGTGATGATTTTGAAAAATGTCTTGCTATTTTAATTTTTTTTTTTTCAATTGACTTTGTTATGTCTTTATCTTGAGTTTATTCGTCAGTCATTCCCAGCATTGGTAACATAACGGTGAATCCCATTGGTTTTTATAGTCGAAGCATACATTATTAATTGTGGTGTTTATGGCATAAAGTTATCAATTCACAAAATTAATCAAAACAATTTTCCCCTTTCAAAATGAAAAACTTTACTTCTAATTCAGCTTTGTATATATTAGCACCCGTTTTTTTGATTGCATCTGATTTCATCGCCACCAAGTTTTCTACGGCTGGTACTTCAAAGGCAGCAACAACTTTGGGTTCTAACAAGACTCAGCCAATTTTGTTAAATCATGTTTATGGCTCCAAATTCTACAACACAAATTTCAAATCAATACCCAAAAACTGAACTCATTCTATTTAGTGCTACGTCGTCTTTCACAAGCCATTCCTTTTGATTGTCGGCACCTCCTACTTGTTGGTGTCATTTAGAAGAATAAGTACACATTTGCCATATGTTTAACCCACCCTTGCTTCATGTTCATCTCACTTATCAACACCCATTTATTCATTTCTTAGTTCAGTTGATCTGAAACTCTGTCAACCCCCATTTCAATTCATTCAACTACCGTAGACAACAGTCTACCCATTCTTGCTTATCATAAACTCGAACTACCTGCCTTTTGATATCGGTATGGTAATCTTGTGTGTTATGTTCATTTCATGAATAGTCACTCTTGCATTTATTAAATTCAGCCATGAGGTTAAGTTATCTGGCACCAGTCGTCTTGTCTGTGCCACTTTATGACTCTATACATCATACTATGTACTCATTTAATTTTACATATGCTCTTTCTGTTTTCAAGAACGCATTATCTTGATTGTGATATGTGTTGATATTGGTAAGACCTTTGCAACATATATAAGAATAAATATATCCTTTTATTATAAAGATTAAATTGTAAACCTAGTTAACCAAAAATTCAAGTATGCATGCGAATTTTGAAATAGAGACTTTGTGTCGATTTTTGAATTTTTTTTGCGAATCAATAACACTAATATAAAAATTTGCAACTTTGTAAACATATTTAATAAATTGACTCCAGCAAAAAGAGGAAAGCTAAATTTGAACTGTGATTTTTAAATCGCCATTCAAGAATATTGAACAACTGATAATATTGCTTTTGATAAACGTGCTATAAAGAACAACACTCCCCAACTAATTTGACATATAAAAGCAATAATTTGACAAGAAGATAAATATATATCAAAGACAGTTAAAAAACAAAGGATAATCATACAATGACAGGACCAGTCTCGATTATTGTCTTAGTTTATCATTTAAACAAACAACTCCACAGAGCTTCAAATGCTCTTATTGGTAATTACTTCGAGCCACATAAAGATATTGTTTTGGTTACAGGTGGCTCTTCAGGATTAGGAAAGGAAATTGTTGATAAATTCATCGCTAACAAAGCAAGAGTAGTCGTGCTTGACATTCAAATACCACCAAACGAAGAGAAAATTGAAAACGTTCATTATTATAAATGTGACGTTAGCGATAGAAAGCAGATTTTGAGCTGCAAAAATCTTATCTTGAAAGATGTTGGAAAGGTCACCATTTTGATTAATAATGCAGGTATAACTACAGGTAAAACCGTTCTTGAATTGAGTTATGAAGAGATTGAAAGAACATTTCAAATCAACTTACTATCAAGCTTTTATACAATCAAGACATTTTTGCCTGATATGTTAGAAATCAAAAGAGGGTATATTGTTACTATTGCTTCAGTATTAGGTTACATGTCACCTGCAAGATTAAGTGCCTACGGAGCTTCTAAGTCGGGTTTGATTGCACTACATGAGTCATTGACATACGAGTTAGGTCCCCCATCCATTAATCCAAGTGGAATCAAAACATTACTTATCTGTCCAGGCCAGTTGAAAACAAGAATGTTTCACGGTGTTCAAAGCCCATCGACATTATTAGCACCAGAACTTGATCCAAAGTATGTTGCACAAAATGTTTTCTCAGCGGTTGAATTAGGAAGACGGGGCGAAATCAAGATACCTTTTTATGGAAATTTTTTACCAATATTAAGAGCAGTACCTTGGCCCATCGTAGAGGCTGCCAGACATTTTTCAGGAATGGACAAAAGTATGAAAAACTTCAAGGATACAGTTTCCAAAGTGGCAAGTAAGGCTACGTCTATTTCAAACTCAAAAAATCTGTCTGCAACATTTAGAGGAAAACAAAATGCTTCGAGTATACAAGAAGAAGTCTGAATAAAATCATGGTAAGTAGTTTTTCAGTTTATAGTTACACGTGAGTAGTTTATTTTGTTGCCTCAACACACTGAATAATGTAGCATTTGACTATCGACATCGTAAAAATAAACCAAGTTGCATTGTGATTGCATCAGTACGTCTGAAGCGTAACAGAAAAACACCTGGAAATAAGCACAGGATATATTTATAGGAATACACATGAGTTCATTACTTGTTCGAAGAAATATCATGCCAATCCGACATGCAAACTACAAATTCGATTCAAATCGTTTATCATACAATCTTTATCTGATCAGGACGCATAAATTGTACGCTGCGTTCGAACGTACAAACGCATCAGTGAGGGGCACTTCAATGCGCCGGGCCTGAAAAAAGATCAGCCGGAGTAATGTCGGCACACTACCGTAGACGCGGAGTCGCGGAAACGTACTTTAAGGAATCATGGTCGACTTCTCCATTAGGACTGCTTGTATGGATGAATACCGAAATTAGTTTTAGATCTATGATTTGAATGTCACCAACGAATATATATAAGTATAGATATTTGAAGACACACGATGGGGAAAAATTTAAGCTCCATTGAATAGGATTTTCAATAGGATTTTGAGAAAGCAAGTCGAAAAATGACGACTTCTGATGCCAAACTAGGCAACATCCCATACATCTTGAAAAATCCAAAAACTGAAATCCTCCATCAGAAAGTTAGATATGATAATATCAATTTTCATACGGCAAGAATGCAGGTATCATCAGATATAGAGCTCAAAGGAAAAATTGTGCTTATTCATGGATGGGCAGAATACATTGAATTGTATTACAGAATGATGGAGTTTTTGACATCCATAGGTTATGAATGTTTTATTTATGAGCAAAGAGGATATGGTAAAACATCAGAGGGTGACGACAGAGGGAGGGACAGTAGAAATAAAGATGACGTTTTCAAGGATTTGGATAAAATGATTGAAATTGCATTTTCATTGAACAAAGGTGTACCAGCCAATGAATCGATATCTTATAGTTTGTACGGTCACTCTATGGGTGGTACAATAGCTTTGTTATACAAGTCCAAAGGAAAATATGGAAAACTTACCAAAAACATTGTAACAACGTGTCCATTAATAGAAACGAGTCCAAATGTAACTCCGTCTATCATAAAATATACTATTTTGTATCTAGTTAGTTATATACAGCCATACTTGAAATTAAGTCCGAACGAGGGGGATAAAACAGGAGTTACATTTTGTCCTAAATGGTTGACATTTTTCGAAAGCGAGGATCCAAATTATAACACCGGTACCGTTAATTTATTCAAAAACATTATATCCAGGTCATACGACTTAAAAGAGCTTGCAACTTCAGACGAAGCGAATTGGGGACACAAATCCAGATTGTTAGTTTTGCAATCTGAAAATGATATGATTTCAAACGAGTTTGTAACAGCGTCATTTTTTGATGCTTTATCCATCAAAGATAAAATTTTCAAAAGTCTCAAGAATTCTGGCCATTCAATACATTTAGAAAAGGATGAAGTATTCGAAGTAGCTTGTGGGTACGTAAAAGCTTTTTTGGATAGAGGTTGTATGGTATCGAATTAATTTGAAGCAATGACAAGATGATCTTTCAAAATTCACAATAGATCATCAAGTTTCAAAGATTCGGGAGACCATACAACGTAAGGTAACTGGGAATCATTATTGAGATATCGCTTATAAAGACTGAACTCAATTAGCTTATCAATCTTTCGATTATAAAATTTCTCACTAAGTTCGTGAATATGTATATAAAATGACTCAATACTTTTCGCATTGAAGAAATCTAGTAGTTCTTGATCAGATATCACAACACCAATAGAGTTCTCTTGATTTAAAAGCACATCCTTATTCGAGTTTGGTTTGACATCACTTATGAACAACTCCAATGGCCGCAAGGATGGGTCTGTCAACACATATTTTTTTCTATAAGTGTCAACCTCGTATTTTTTAGTACATAGATGCGAAATACTTTGAGGTATGTGTCCTATCAAGTAACCTTTTATTTTATATACTTTGTTGTCCGGATACCCTGAGTACTTCAGATTGAGCACTTGTATAGGGTAATGCTTTGAAGTGAGAGACCCATTACTTGAAGGCTCTATACGCAGTGAGTAGTAAGGATGAGACAAATCGGCAGCTGAATCTATATCAAAAGCTTCAATCAAAGAGCCTTCGAGGTTTAAGTTGCCCGTGTGGATATCTGGATCAGCTTGAATACTATTTGGATCAGATAAAGTTCCCGACGATATGCTCTGCTCTGCATCGTTGTGTATGTTAATTTGATGGGGTTGTGAATAATCCATCTCTTGATCTTGATCTTGTGTTTGAATCCCGCTTTCAATAGATTTAGATTCATTTGTTATGTGATCTTGCATATCATCCTTGTCTTGTTGAAGACTACTTCTCGAAACGAGTACTTGTTTAAAATCATTCAATTTCCTAACATTGGGTTTTTTGATATCCGTCAAATAAAAATCTGGAATTGTATTCATGAGTGTGCCATAATTCTTCGCGATAAATGAATTAGGTAAAGTGGTGATTGCATCCAATAAATCTGAGAGTGCATCGTCTTTATAGGAGTTTTTGTCAATCACTTTAAAGCCCTTCACCATACAGTCCACACTCGCTTTATGAAGTAGTGAATAATGCAACAGAAGTTTTAAAATACAAAATTTATTTGCCATGGAATGAAATGTCAGTTCGTAATCACTGGGGTGCGTTTCATCGAAAAGTGTGTTGCTCGTTCTTTTTTCATAGCTTGTGACTAACTCTTGCAATTTATCAGTGTATATGCTAATAGAAGTTATACTATCAGGCTCAATGAACTTGAAATCATGGTCTTTAAAATTGAAATTATCTTTTTGATTGACAGCTTTAGATGTCGTAAAATCCGTGACCAATAATTTGGCAACCAGCGCACCAACATCAAGTTTTAGTCCAAGACAATAAACATATAAGGAAATGTTGTTGGATTTACTAACTATCAGAAAATCAATGTCTTTGATTTTCATTGTGTTATACTGAAGAGGAGGACACTTATAACCGATCTACGATGTTTTCACTTATATGTTTGTTTTTCTTTCAAAAAAATAGACGCGCGATCTTTTTTCTAAATTAAAGGTATACGAAGAGTGAATATATGAATATATGAATATGAATATTATTTACATCTAAGATCTGTAATCACCGTTTATAGTTACGTATTCATGTGATAAGTCACATGTCCAAAAGCTTGCTTCTTGACCCCCACCGGTGCCCAAATCTATTTCGATTTCTAACTCTTCTTGCTTAAGAATTTCCGAAGCTCTTGCTTCATCAACTACTTCTGGCTCTCCATCAACCAATAACCTCAACTTTCCAGAGCCATCTGTAGGTATAAATGAAACGTTAGTTTTTTCCGTGTTGATAGATTGCGAGGAGCCTACTTTAGAATAGCCAACTGCACATAAAATACGACCCCAATTAGCATCTTGTCCATACATAGCAGTTTTGAACAAAGAGGAATTTGCAATAGTGGATGCAATGATTTTACCATCTTTGTATGATAAAGCATCTTTTACTCTAATAGTAATGAACTTAGTAGCTCCCTCACCATCGCGAACTACTAATTGGGCCAATTGCTGTGCAAAATCTGTTATTTCATTTTGTAATATTGCAAAAGAGGTGGAACTTGTACTGGTGTTATCAATCAACTCACCACCTGCAGCACCATTAGCAATGGCAACGATTGTATCGTTAGTTGACATATCACCGTCAACAGAAATGCTGTTAAATGATCTGTCAACAGAATACTTGACTATTTGATTTAATGCTGAAGAAGATACTGGTGCATCAGTAGCAAAAAATCCTAATAAGGTTGCCATATTAGGACATATCATACCAGCACCTTTAGCTAAGCCTGCAAGTGTATATGTATGATTATCAATTTTGAATTGTTTACTTATGAGCTTTGGAAAAGTGTCCGTGGTGCAAATAGCTTGAGCACAGTCCAACCAATGTTTGTGAGTATTACCGACATTATTTAAAGCTAATTTAGGAATACCAGCAAGAATATTATCAATAGGTAAATTGTTACCAATAACACCGGTTGACATAACCAAAGTCGATTTTGAAGGATTTTCCAAGACCGAGTCAGTAATAGTCACCATATCGTTTGCATCTTTAAGACCTTGAGATCCTGTGACTGCATTTGCATTTCCACTATTAATGATCAATGAGTTGATTCCTTTACCATCGCCTTCTTCAAGAATCTTGGCAGATACTTGAACTGGTGCTGCTTTGAAGCGATTAGTTGTAAAGGCAGCGGCTGCAACCGCTTCTTTACCAAAATCATTTCTCAACAAAGCCAAATCTAATGATTTTCCATCTTTTTTCACACCACAATGAATACCACCAACTGAAAAGCCCTTTGGATATACACCAGATTTTGGGACAAATCTTGCTGCCTTGTCAGACAATACACGAATTGATTGACGCATTTTAACTTTTTCTAGACGTTTTATGTATATACAACTTTTATTTTCGATATGTGGTAAATTTTCAGCTTTTTATATTTTTACGTTATCTCGAATTATCGAAGAAGGTAATAAATTAGTCATAAGCGCGATGTTAAAACTTGCATGACACACCCATACACCAAGACGTTATACGCTAAAATTGAAAAATCACTTACACATAAAGAGAACATATCGATATACATCTTGTTTATGCCCTTCCTAATATATTTGAAGATTGTATATTAGAAGATTGTGTATTTAATCTGAACAATTCTTCTTCTCGATCGCAATCAGTCTTTATACAGTAAACCTGATTTTAGAATACTTACCGGTCTACTGCTTCATGAGAATGTTTCAAAGTGCTCCAGGTGAAGAATATATAGAACGGATACCAATATAAATTTCGAACGATACACACATCATGAGATCAATATGGTAACCTCAATATTTTGGTTTATTTGAGTGTTCATGGTGAAAGCAATAAGAACAATTGATTTGTATGAAGTAGTGCAAGATTCAATATTCAGGAAAAAATAAAGAAAACATGAAGAGTGAAGAAAAAAACAAAATGTGTTTTTCAATACAATTAATAGAATCAAAGTCTGTCTTGCTAAATACTTATCCTATATAATGCCTATCAAGGGAGCTGCGGCTATGATAAAGGGGGCCCCTAGGTCTCCGATTCAAAAACAATTGTTCAGATTGAACACGATAAACGGGACACTCAGTCGTGCCTTTAAATTCGGCCCAGATGTCAAGAAGATTCAATTGAATATATTACATAAGAGAACGTATGGTCCCACCGTTGGAATCATAAAGTTCTGGAGAATGTGGTTGCCAATCCTCAAATTTCACAATGACGATACCGACTTTGTTGTGACTAGATTCAAAGCTAATACAAAAGAAGAACTATCAAATGTAAAAACCACAATCACCGTTCATAATTCTAATGGTACCTCAGATGTAATAAACTGTGCTAATAGACACACGGATGAAATTATTGAAAATTTGGTCAAATATACCAAGGCTACTGAAATACCAAAGGACGAAATACCAGTTTTTGGTAAAGAGGCTAAATTCTAAAACAGCCATCTACATTGATATTTGGACTTAGTTGTCATTCACCTTGTACATAAAATAATATATACGCTGTCATGTAATACAGTGATCATGAAGAGAAATTTAGATTGTAGATTGTAATATTGAAGAGTCAAGCCGTGTCAACAAAGTCATTCAACTAACAATATAATACAAAATGACTAATTTGGAAACGAGACGAGTTTTACTATTCACTAGTATACTCTATTACCCCGATTGTAAAAAACTCATGAGTGATTCTCTTCCTTTAGCCTCAATTAATTTTTTCACATGTAATAGATCATCAAGTTCTTCAGGAGCTAAATTCTTATGAGGCTGCGATGATCGCAAACTAGGTTCAACGCTTTCGGATAAAGCACATTTCACTAATTCATCAAAGTCTAATGATGGAGATTGCATGGCTATGCCATCATTGATAACCGGTTTAGCCTTTATTTCAGACAAACTATCAAGAATGTACTCATCCCGTTTAAGCTCTGTCGCCGTTCTTTCCTCATAATTTTCAATTTCCTTTAAGATGTCCTTTTTCTTGACAGATACTTGTTGTATATCTTTTCCATTCACTTTTGTTAAAAAATTGAGAATGATCAGCTGCTCTGGTATCCTATATATATATGCGGTTGAGTTTGACAAACCTTCAACTTGGTTTGCAAATGATCTTGTTGTCAAGCTCAAGGTTTTACTCAAATTGGGAGATGCTTTCGCCATGATTTTGTCGTCTGGGGTAGCATGGTTTTGGAAAAAAGCCGGAGTTTTATAACTTTCGTGACTATCGCCGTTTTCGTTACAGCTAACCGCTTCGTCTGTAACATCCACCTTTTTGATGAAATCTTCTTGTTGATGCTGTAAATACTCTATTAAAGGTGGACTTATGGAGTCATTCAAATATTTCTGATCATTGTACTTGATAAGTATATTGTTCATAGATGCAATTTCTAAAAAGTGGTTATTTAGGGAAATATCGAGAACTGATGCATTTTTGAAATTTCTTTTACTGAACAAACTATGCGGCAATAAGTTCTCTATGTGATTTGGACATTTCCACTTCGTGCCCAATGTTTTGGGAGTATACATCAAATCAGATAGGCAATCAAGATGCCAAGATAAAGGACAGTAATCGCAACTTGTTAAACTTCTCTTTCTTAATCCAGACAACCCACATTTATGACATAAATGCGGGTTGCCACCCTCATCATAAAGTGTTTCAATCTCTAGATCGTCGTCTTTGTTGAACCCAGCTAATTGAAATTTGTTTTGCTTGCTATATGATAGTTCAGGTTTATCTTGACCGTCATAATAAGAACCATCTTGATCGGTGGTCACGCCTATAAATGTATTTTCGCGTAGTTTTTTAGGTAGCTGGAATTCTGATGGATTTCTAACCTCATGTTTATTCAATAATTGACCAAATAAACCAACATCATTCCATGATTTGAGTAGTTTAGGATTCTGCTTTGCCGTGCACTCCCGACAAATCCAAATGTCATCCGGACAATCTTGGATCGGGGGATCACAACAGGTGAAATGAAACGACTTGGGGCATGTTTCACAGCATATAAATACGCCCGACCCTCCACAAGTCGAGCAAAAATCTTCGTTATCTTTAGTTGGATCATTTGAATCCACGTGATGGTCTTCATTATAAGCCTTTAATGGGGCCAAATTGGCATTAGATTGTTTCTTTGGAGAAATTATTTTGATTTTCTTGGAAACGTTTTGTCGACTACTTTTAGGTGGTGTTAAATCAATTGGATTATCACTTACTAATTTGGGCGTCTTCAATATGAGCTTTAATCCTGAGCCGTTTTTAGTATCACTTCTACTATTGTTTTTACCATTCAATTTCGTTGGATTAGAGATCGGTGCCCTTATTTCACTTGGTGTGGTTATGGTATCTGATTTCTGTGTCTGGAGATTGTTAATATAAGCAAATTCATTATTATCAATACTCTTTACAATAGAGTCATCAACCTCATTGGTAAAAGAATTTCTAAAAATACTGCTGTTAACACTTTTTCCCGATTTCTTGTTTTTTACACTTGTAGCTGGCCATAATGATTCTTTTTTTATTTTCGAGCTGGGAAACGATTCCATGGGTAAGCCTGTGTATATTGGTTTCGGTTCAGCAAGCTGGGGTTCTTCAAAAGCTTTGATACTTCCGTTTTGAATGAATCTGGTATTCATAATCATGGACTCTGATTCTTTGAGGATGGGACTATTTTGTAAAGTTAGATTATCAGTGTTCTTTTCTAATAACCTAGATGATTTTCTGGCAGGTTTCAGTAAAATGGGTGATTCAAGCGTTGTTGCCTTTCTCTTTCTACTACTATTACCTGCCTGCTGTCCATTTAGTAATGACAATATATCATTTGAATCTCTGAAAGGAGAACGGATAGTTATATTAACATCCGTCTCTCTACTGGTGCCATTAGTGGCCTTGTATTGAGTTCGACTTTTGTTGCCAATATCCTTGTTGGAGGTACTAGTGTAGTCTTTGCCTTTCTTGGAAGAACTATTTGTTATTGAGTCCTTAGATTCAGATTTTAGTCTCGGCATGCCGATATCGTTGGTCTTCTGTCTGCTCTTGGTCTTGGTCTTGGTGCTAATCTTATTATCATCGACTTCACGCGTCTCATCAAGCAAGTTGCTTTCAACCTTTTTGGAGCGGTTAGGTGTAAGATCAGGTGTTCCTGAACGAATATCCGTCGTAGAATTGAAGCGAGATGTGGTGCTAGACAGCGTATTTGAAGGAATGATTTTTATCTTTTCGTGGTCATCAATATTATCAAAAAAGTCATTGTTTTTGGCATTATGATCGTCGTACATTTCAGAACCGCTATCAAAATTATTAGAGTGGCTGTCAGACGACGTTGAAAAAGATGATCGCGACCTAAGTCTTGAAGATGACATTTATTTTTAAATATAATCAGAAGTAGCAGCAGAAGAGGGAAAGCTTTGAACAATACCAGATAATCGTAGCTGAACCTGTTTTTCAACGGTCACTAATCTAAAAATTAAAGTAAAGACGATGAAAACAACAATATGAGATAGAATTTTCAGATAGTGATACTTGAGCAACTTTTCGACGCACACAAAGTAAAAAAGTAGATTGATTGTGACCAGCAAAATTTAGCAGTATAAAAGTTTACTTGTGAAGTAGGATGAATCTCTATGGTATGTATTGTTTCCGTAATTCACAATTGTAGTAAAGAAAAAAAAAGTGAATAGTCATATTCAATAGGTAAAACTTAGCACAAAAAAAATGTAGATTTATTTTGAGAATCTTTTGAACAAGTGACAAACTACAATTTAGATGTGAAAATTTGTATACGCGTGTGAAACTTTCAAGTTAAGCTTTATTGTTTATATAATATTTGTAATTTACTTCGAATAAGTAATGCTGGAATACTCTAGAATAGTGTAATATATACAGATGTATATTTTTACATGTGAACAACATAAGAAATCAAAGCTAGCTCAGTTTCTTAGTTTGAAGCAGCGGCAGCCTTCTTCTTATTCTTCTTTGCATTAGTCTTTAAAGGTTGAGCAATTAAATCATTGATTTCTTGATCCTTAATAGATTTATCTGTTTTGTATAAATCAGAGTTGAAAGCAGGAGTGGTAAATTGTAAAATACCATTTTTGGTGATGGCAAAAGTGGTAAAAAATTGAGCAACAAATTCACCAGGCTTTTCAGTCATGATATCATAAGCTAAGATGACTTGATGGTTTACACATTCAATTAAACCAACTCTTGCTTTTCTACTATCATCAAAATTCTTAATATTATAAGGGAATGGTCCGTTTGATTTTGCCTTAAATTCACCCAATACTTGATGAGAGGATTTCATCTTCAAAGAGTAAGAGTTACCAGTCAATTTATATAATGAAGTATTGAAATCTGACTTTTTAACTTTACCATCGGCAGAGGTTGAAACTAAAATGTCCAAACCATAAACTTCATTTTCTTCAAATTTGTAAGTATCCATTTGAGTTTTGTTTTCTTTTGTTGGATTAAGAATGATTTCTTTGGAACCGTAAAGTACATTTTGTTGCTGATTGTGAGATAACATACTTTCAAGCGCAACCGTTTCATAATCTTTGACAACTTTATCAACAATGTTGGTGACATCCCAATTCTTGTTGCCTGGTTTGAAAGTACGAGTAGCAGCTTCACTAGCTTTCCAAGCGGAAGTGATCAAATCAGCTTTCTTTCCTGTGATTGGTTCACTTTCAGATTCTCCAACGATAAATGTTTCAGCCACAATACCTGGATAACCATCAATTTGAGCACCCAACATGATATTAACAACATCTCCATTTTTCAAAGTTAAATTGGCAGCGTCTGATTCACTAACGGGAGATAAATGAGCTGGAATGTGGTTTGGGTTGATGGAGGTTGGAAATGCTATACCTTTTGGAATCTTCGAAGACTTTTTATTGTTATAAATTTTGGATAAGGCTTCGTTTAATAATTCATCACCCTTATTACAAAGATCAAATACTTTAGATCCATCCACGGTAGCAGATCTCACTTGCGCGATAACCTTATTGGCGATATCACCTGCAGTTTTGTACTTGGTAATGACATCAGGGTTGGCTACCGTGATGTCTGGAGTATTAGATGGAACAGATTGTTCTATATATAGTGAAATTATGTTAGTAGCGAGGATAAAAAACAATTTAGCTATATTGGAAGAAAAGGTCACATACTGACGTTATTAGACATGAGTGTTAACTATAATTGAATTGTAATAAATCAAAAGAAAGAATTCCAATTAGTTTGATGTATTTTTCAGTACTGCTTTTTGGCAAGCAATACCTCTGTAGGCAAAAGCACAAAACCCAAGAACGAAAAAAAAAAACCTATTCTGAAGCTTTGTATGTACGGATCTTTCTTCTTGCTTTGCGCACAGGGCTGATGGATTATATAAGCGGTATTCGGCACAAAATCAGACTAAATCAATCCTAAAATTAAAACTGAGAAACTGAAAGTTATGAGACGAATTCAAGGTAGTTGAAATTGATGCATCGGTATTGATTGATTGAAAGTACAAGGCACTTGTTTTTTTCTTCACTCAATCATTATATGGCCATTCACAGTATCTTGTCAATACTGCTTTCAAATTTGTCTTTTCATATTGCGTGCTCTGCAAATTTTGTCAAGTGTACCGTATCTGACATCAATTCTGTAACCTATCCAAGTCAATCACTTTCACCTTCGTTTACTTATCAATTTCAAATAAAGGGCTGTCTTGAATCTATTACCCCTAACAGCACATCCATACTTATAATTTTTCCAGGTGGAACTGATACTAACTCGTGTAAATACGACTTATTAATTGAAAGAAGTGTTCCTGAAGAGAAAGCGTATAGACGATGTCTTCCAATAACTCGCATAATTCTCACCACAACAATACTCACAATGGGGATAAGCGACCTTCGAGGCTATTTGGCTCAAGAATATCATCGATATTTGCATTGAATACAAACTCAAGTCAAGACCATTTGAGTCCACAAACTTTGAACAATAATAATATCAATAGCGGTACTCATAATAATATCAATAGTAATAAAAATGTTAATAATACTAACAAGAGTAGTAGTAATACTAATAAAAGTAGTAGCAATACTGTTAGTAATCATAATGACTCAAATCGTTCTTTAAGACTGAAATCTTCTACTAGCACATTAAGGCTATCTAAAGGTGGACCTTTCTCGAACTATCTTCATAACAGGTCCAATGCATCTATCGATCTGAAATCAAGTCTGTTCTTTTTTGACGGCAATAAATCTCAAAATGGCTCATTCAATAATGAACATCAAAACCATCTTCCTCAACAATCAAATCAAAAATCACATCACCATAATAAGGACAACGTACCACTTCAAGCATCTAAATCTCCCAAACTGGAGCAGAGGAAACATTCCCATGTTGAAGACCCGAACTCAGTCCCCTCAACTCCCAAGGGTCTTGCAAGATCGCCCTCGCCGCAAACCTTAAAAGATCAAGAATACAGAAGGCTTCATCAACACGATATGTCATTAAAATCGCCAACCAGAACACCTGGGAGAAAGCCACCACCATCAATGCTAGACCCACCGAATAGTAATCCAAAAAAGGAATTGGAAAAACTACCCTCGATGAGTAAGTTGCCACAAACTTCAATGAGTAAATCAAACAGAGCTGTACATGATGAGTTGAATGATATAATCGGTACTTTAGAGGATGAAATAGGCAACATGACCAACTTTGCAAATCATGACGTACTTGATAAAAGTGGTACAGAAAGTGAAGTTGCATTTGAAAATCTCGATTCGAAAAATTTGATTTCAAATACACTTGAAAGTAGTCAAACTTCTCCATTACCTGATCCCCAAACTTTTCTTTTTAATTCACCAACTAAGTCAATAGCATATTCATCAGATTTGATTGATCCGGTCAGGATTGTTAGGTCTCAAGGCTCACTATCAACATATGATTATAACTCTGATTACTCTGCATTAGATCTGCCTCCTCATCATGCATTTGATCTGGACGACCATAATCTGAGTGATACTTCACTACATGCACCGTATCCAATCGATTCTCCAGTGGTACCTTCACCTGTCAGCCAAACTTTCAAAAATGACATAACTTTGGATAATATCGACAGTACTGACTCGTCCAGATTAAGAGAAGGACCAATTACAAATGAAACCTCGCTAAATAATTCGAGGATCACGTCAAATGAGGAATCATCAAATCATTTCAACGCAGTACCACCATCCTTGCCATCGAATATTCAACTAGAAAAATCGAAAGCCTCCTTAGGATCAGCTTCATCTCTGATTTATTCACAAACAGAAACACCCAATGATTCTTTGATGTTCGGCTCAACTAATAGTTTACCCAGTTTTAGAAAAAATGTCATGCAAGAACTGGCAATGCAAACTGATAAATCAAGTGGGTCTTTAAAATCGAAAAATTCTACTTTTGCCAATGGTTCTACTTCAAAAATGGTTTCGGCCACTAACTCCGTTACACAGAACAGAGCCCCAATAAAACCTTTAGAATCAACTATGACTACTGACTCATTTCCTCGTAGTATTTCGACTTCAAGCAGACCGTCAAGTGGCCACACTCATCACCATTCTTCAAATCATCATAGAAACTCGAGCTCCATCAGCTCATTATTCAGCTCAAGCTCTTCAAAGAACGTCAATCTTGCCACTTTGAAAAAAACCTTAAATTTACAACCTGGTGAAGGTGAAAGATCAAATTATGTTCTAACAATTCGTCGAAACGTTGGTACGGCTTACAATGATTCGGGGCCAGGTAAATGGAAATTACCAACTGGTATTCAACCAATAGACAGAAATGCTAGTACTTACTTAAGTTCTAATGGTAGATTCATGAGATTAACTGGAAACCATGCTCAGCAAAGATCTAAGAAGGTAAGTGGTGTTGAATTGAAGCATGGCCACTTAGCGCCAAGGCTACTTGCTGCTGAAGTCAACGATTTTGACGACTTAGGTGGTAGACCGAAAATGAGCTCAACTAGTAACTTGAATTCACCAAAGGGTAATGTTTCATCAAACAATAATAGTAGTAATCTTAATGGCTCTAACGAGTTTAAATCTTCGAACTCTAGTATTTTGGGCGGTAATACGAGTACAGGTATATCTAGAGAGAATTCTCTTGCAAGGACTGCAACAATGGGATCAGTTGCAACTGGTACAGACTCACAAAGCATTCTTACAGGAAGGGAATCGTCAACGTCAACTCATTTTAGTAAAAGGACTTCTTCAATATCGACATCATCGAGCGGTAGCCTTTCCGACTCAAATGTTGAAATTGGAGGATACTATCAACATCCAGGTTATAGATATGACGATGAAAACGGGGATAATGAAGAGAATGCTTCTGATTCAAACGATGAATCCAAATTAGACTCTGCTTCTCAACTCAACAAAAATAATACCCTACATGAGTTGACTAATAATAATCATTTTGACGAAGACGAGGATAAACCAAAACTCACTCTTGCTAATCCAGATTATTCGAGTGATAGTGATTGATGTGAGATTCTCAATATTGATTGGTATTTTAAGGGGTTTCCGGTAAATAAAATTGCTTAGATCAACACAGGCAGGGAAATATGGTGTACTAGGAAAACATACAAAGACATTGATTTGATTTAAACTCAGCTTCAAAGCGACAACGAACAAGCTCGCTTGCATTAAACGCTATTTTGAGACTGTGGGCTATCGATTCAAAAAAGCTAAGAGTCACTCAATGTTCCGACCATTGGAAATTAGAATACCTTCACTCGATAGCTCTGTACTTAATTGTGTGCAAGTTATCGGTTGTAAATAGGACTATTTGCATCTATATATAATTTACACGTAGCATATTCAACCCGTACATTTAGTCCGCACGTGATTAAAAAATAAATATGTGTATATACCAACCTGAATTCTCAGATCTCAATCAACACGTCGAAAGTTTCAAAGCAGAACAAAACAAATTGATCCAAGTAAATTATTCACATTCTATTATTGAATTGATCAGCAGCTGCTTGTTATATTGGGTATCTTGTCTATCATAAGCTACATCTTTATTTACAGTTTGTTTTCTTAAGCTGCCTTCGATAGTCTCACAATTAGCGAAAAAATACTTAAATGTCGGAAATTGGCTATACATTAGTTTATGAGCCTAATACGGCCAGTAAAACTTCAGTCAGTGAATTCAAGTCTCTTTTAGAAAAAGGAAAGGATGAAGTTAAAATTGATACTATGAAAAAAATTCTCATCACTATGCTCAATGGTGATCCATTACCTGATTTATTAATGCACATTATTAGATTCGTCATGCCATCAAGAAACAAAGATTTAAAGATTTTATTATACTTCTATTGGGAGGTATGTCCAAAGTTAGATGAACATGGTAAAATGAGACATGAGATGATTCTCGTTTGTAATGCTATTCAGCATGATTTACAACATCCAAATGAATATGTCAGAGGTAATACTTTGAGATTCTTGTGCAAATTAAAGGAGCCAGATTTATTAGAAACTTTGGTCCCTAACGTTCGTCAATGTCTTGATCATCGTCATGCTTATGTGAGAAAGAACGCGGTATTTGCTCTCTACTCAATTCACAAAGTTTCTGATCACTTAGCCCCAGATGCTGATGAGTTGATTTACAGATTCTTATATGACGAGACTGATTCGGTGTGTAAAAGAAATGCTTTTGTCTGTTTAGGTGATTTAAATAGAGTCGCTGCCTTACAGTACATTCAAGACAATGTCGCTGTCATAGAAACTTTGGATCCTTTATTGCAATTGGCTTTTATCGAATTCATTAGAAAGGATTCTGTTACCCATTCAAATTTAAAACAACAATATACCCAATTAGTGACTGATATCATTGAAAGTTCCTCGAATATTGTGGTTTATGAAGCTGCTACAACACTTACGGTGTTATCATCAAGCTCTCAGTCGGTATTATTGGCTGGAAGTAAGTTTGTTGAGTTGGCAACCAAAGAGTCTGATAATAATGTCAAAATCATCACTTTGGAAAGAATCAATGAACTTCACAAAACTCATCCTGGAATTTTACAAGACTTGTCGCTAGAAATTTTAAGAATTTTGTCTTCTCAAGATTTGGATGTCCGTAAGAAAGCTCTTCATGTCACTTTACAATTCATTACAAGCAGAAATGTCGAAGATGTCGTCAAATTATTAAAGAAAGAATTGCAAAGAACCAGCTCATCAAACGAAGATAAGACTTCAGAATATAGGCAAATTTTAATCAATGCCATTCATCAATTAGCCATAAAGTTCGTCGAAGTTGCGGCTAATGTTGTTGATCTATTATTAGATTCTATCAGTGACTTAAACACCAATGCCGCATATGAAGTGATCACTTTCGTCAAAGAAGTGGTGGAAAAGTTTCCCGATTTAAGGCAATCAATTTTAGTGAGATTAGTTCAAACTTTACCATCAATCAAGAGTGGAAAAGTTTTTCGAGGCTCGTTGTGGATTATCGGTGAATACTCATTAGAAGAGAGACTCATCCAAGACTCCTGGAAATTCATAAGATCGAGTATTGGAGAAGTTCCTATTGTCGCTAGCGAAAAGAGAGCTTTAGAAGGTAAAAATGATCTTGAAAATGCTGATGCAAATGACAACAATGAATCCAAACATACTAAAAAAGGACCTGTTGTTTTACCAGATGGTACATATGCGACTGAAAATGCTTTAACCACCGAAGTTAACACCGGTGGTAGTGATGATGATAGCTCAACTGTTCGTAAACTTATCTTAGGTGGTGATTTTTACTTGGGTGCTGTCTTATCCTCTACATTGGTAAAATTGGTTTTGAGACTTCACCGTCTCAAAACTCAAGATAAAACTATCAATGCCTTGAAAGCTGAAGCCTTATTAATTATGGTTTCTATATTAAGGCTTGGTGAATCCTCGTTTGTCAGTAAAAAGATTGATGAAGATTCCGCCGACAGAATATTTTCATGTATCAAATTTTTGACTGATGAGAAAGACATTGAACTAATTGAAGCTGGGTTTTTAGACGAAACCAAAGATGCATTCAAAGCACAAATTCATGCAGAAGAAGTGAAAAAAACAAAGGCTGAAGCCAAAGATTTCCACGATAATGCTGAGCAAGTTGATGAATCAATCGTCTTCAGACAGTTTGATAAAAGTGGGAGTCTGGGTAAAGCAGCTGTTGACGATGTTACTTTAGCTGCTGGTAGTGATTTGAAAAAAGAAGATTTGTCATCAAGATTAAATAAAATACTACAATTGACAGGTTTCTCAGATCCTATTTATGCAGAAGCATTTGTTAAAGTTCATCAGTATGATGTCGTTTTGGATGTGCTATTAGTAAATCAAACAACTAATACCTTACGTAACTTATCTGTTGAATTTGCTACTTTGGGTGATTTAAAGGTTGTTGATAAACCAGCTACCGCAAATATCGGTCCACATGGATTCCATAAAATACAAACAACTATCAAAGTCACGTCTGCTGATACAGGAGTGATTTTTGGTAACATAGTATATGATGGTCAACATTCTGATGACTCAACTATTGTGATATTAAATGATGTGCATGTCGACATAATGGGTTATATCAAACCAGCTACATGTACAGAAAGTTCTTTCCGTAAGATGTGGAATGAGTTTGAATGGGAAAACAAAATCACTATCAAATCTCAAATGAATTCATTGAAAAGCTATTTGGATGAATTAATGGAAGGTACAAATATGAATTGCCTAACTCCAGGTGCAATTATTGGTGAAGAATGTCAATTCTTATCTGCTAACTTATATTCCCGTTCATCTTTTGGTGAAGACGCTTTGGCTAATTTATGTATCGAGAAGCAAACCAATGGACCAATCATCGGTCATGTTAGAATCAGATCTAAGGGTCAAGGTTTAGCTTTATCATTGGGTGATAGAGTTGCTTCAATTTCGCGTAAAGCTAAAAAGACACCAATTACTCGTGTTTAAATTATGAAATGATTACCGTTTACTTTTTCTTTTATTCCTTTGTTTTTTCCTTCTACTATTACTACCTTTCATTTACCAAATCTCAAACTATAATAAAAAATATATATAGAAAGCATGTTTAATCAACATTTTACTTTATGTTGTAAGAAATGACTTAGAATAAATA
Source organism: Soucietia sequanensis (assembly GCA_030557975.1). Lineage (NCBI taxonomy): Eukaryota > Fungi > Ascomycota > Pichiomycetes > Serinales > Metschnikowiaceae > Soucietia > Soucietia sequanensis. Next base: position 295,266 of record JANIJN010000015.1, read on the forward strand.
TAATTTACGGCTTTTTTCGCTTGTTTTGAAAGAACATCTTTATTAACATCTTGTCGTTTATGTAAAGCATTATCATCTTGGTTGATTATTGTACCTATTTGCTTTAGTCTTGATTCATTTATGAAAGATGCCTCTGTCGATTCATGACTAGCCAATTCAGCGAGAAAAATGAACAAAGCATGAAAATCCCCCTTGACCAGCAACTCAATGAGTGAAAAATTTCCATTATATCCTTCTGCAACATCAACATGCAACACTTCGTTCCTTTCTACGGCATTGTGAACAAACATTGGATCAATATTGTGTATTAGTATATCTAACTTATAATTCAATGATTTTAAGGTATACAACTCATTTTTAACGATATTATTGAGTTTTGTGTTGAGGTGGAATGCCGCGTATAAGCTTGCACGACAAATAGATTGAATATTACCGTAGATTGAAAGTATCTTGTCTGTAAGATTTACAGTCTGTTTGGAAATTGATATATCACTGATCTCGAATGTATCCTTCAATGTTGAAATTAATTTATCATTGGATTCGATATACAGGGCTTCTGTAACGCTGATTATCAAATCTATTGAATAGTTTCTTCGATTTTCGTTTCCCAAATTTTTTATTTCCAAACGTTTTATGCTATTTACTGCCTTAATATCATCAACTATTTGCTCTTGCGTTATTGACTTGGAAAGTCTGTTGGTACCTTCAAGGAAGAACGATTGTTCATTAACTTGTGAGCCACGGGATGTTGTTATCTCAGCAAATTTTCTTTTGCGATTTGTGTATGATGGCCTATATGAAGACCTCGAGTTCTTGTATGACATTTTTGAACAATATGATATAAAACAACACACTGTTGTATCTTTGAAGTTAGTCTTTCATAGTAGATACCTTACTTTAGCAAAGGGCGTGCAATTTACCTTAGTGAATACTGCACATAACTCTACGCTGGATTTTTACTACACCGAATATTTTTGCAAATCGCATCGCTTTCTTCAAAGTGAAATTTTTTATTTTAAGCACAACTACTATAATTGTTTAATACATAAGTGCTTCATCAATATAGAAAAACTATTTATCAAAGATGGCTAAAAAGGAAAAGGTATCTAAGTCTGAAGACACCGCTGCTGAAGACAATTATGAAAAAAGAATGTCAGCTGTCTTACCATTTGCTAAACCATTAGCACCTAAAAAATTAAACAAGAAGGTTTTGAAAACTGTCAAGAAAGCCTCAAAAGCCAAACATGTCAAAAGAGGTGTTAAAGAAGTTGTCAAGGCTTTAAGAAAAGGAGAAAAAGGTTTAGTTATTATTGCTGGAGATATTTCTCCCCCAGATGTTATTTCACACATTCCAGTTTTATGTGAAGACTCTGCCGTTCCATTCGTTTTCATTCCATCCAAAGAAGATTTAGGTTCTGCTGGTGCAACCAAAAGACCAACTTCTTGTGTATTCATTGTCCCAGGCGGTGGTAAATCCAAGAAAAATGCTGATAAAACTGATGAATATAGAGAATCTTTCGACGAAGTTGTCAAAGAAATTACCTCTTTAGAAGATTAAATTCAGTATAGTCTTAGTTGACTAATAGCATTATTACTACCTCAAAAAGATATCTTTAATTCCGGTAGCTTTCTTCAGGACTATCGAAGTAATATGTCTCGATTTACACAATACAATTTGTGAAAAGAATCATCATCTAAGAGACAAACACCTGTAATTTATTAATATTGCATTCGACTCAAAGTTTGCTGTTACGTACCCACTTTACTCATTTCCACTTTCTTTCTTTTTCTTCTCTGAATATATATACTCTTTTAGTCGGTTTTGACCCTCGTGGAGTATTCAACTTTATGTATATATACTTAGATAAAAACTTATTTTTCAATCACGTAATTCACGTACTTTTAAAACTTCAACTCGTAGAAATTACATGCAGCCAGATATAAATAATAAAAACATCGAGCTGAACAGGAGCTAGTATAAATGCGTTAAAGATGAATTTGTTAATAATTAAGAATTCTCAAAAACGATTTTGCGAAAGAAACTTGATTTTTTCCGCACCCGTAGCAAGGATCATCAATGAACGAAAGTATCAATAAAAGAGACATTCAAGCTCGAATCTAGAAAAGCCGAAGATCAAAACCAATCGCTCATTGGGTGGCTTGAGCCTGTGTAAATTAATACTCGTTTTTTAACCATCATCGATATATATTCAACTATTAAAACTCTTAGAATTATCCTATTTTTCTCAGCATTAAAAGTGAGTGTTCAAGTAAGAGCAAGCATGAAATCAAACGAACCAATTTTTTTTTTGTTTACTTTCTTCATTAATATATTAGCTATATCCAGAAAATATAAAAAGTAACATGCAACGTGAAATGAATTATGTTGTTGTTACAACACACATTTTGCAAAATTATTGCGAAATTTGACTGCAAATGATCAAAAAAGACACAAGGGCAAATTTCTTTCGAAGAAAACTAAATTTAAGATCAGACAGTTCGTAATCGGTAATCAAATTGCAATCGTATCAAGCACTTTACGTGATACTAAAAGCTTCAATAATAGAAAACTTCAACTGTTTAAATTTTATATGAATTTTTCTTAAACGTATAGTAGAATTTTCTCATATTGTCAAAGAGATATTTACAAAAGGATTAGCTAGTTGAATAGAGAGCTTTTTTCTTAGCATCAAATGAGTTGTTGTGAAGATCGGTCTGCCAGCAAGATATGTGATACACACGAAATAAAGTCAAAGTGTATGAAAAATATCTCTTTACAACTTTTTTATCACCTTTCCTGAGTGAAACCTCATTTTAACTTTTTAATACGAACTATAATCCAAAAATAAATCTGCTGTCAAAACATCGCTTTATGATCCAGCGCATACCAATAGGAGCCCGTAGTGAAATTTACTTTGAGGCAATTGATTCTCATGTGCTTATTATCTTTCGTAGTTTCATGTTACGCCAAAAACTTCAGCATAATGGCATATCATAAAGTCAGTTGGTATTTTAACTGTAGCTTACTGATGAGCTATCAATAAGGTCCTATCAAAAGGCAAAAAGCTTCTGACTTTCCCTCAGTCGCTTAGGTTTTCAAATGGTGGTGCTAGTTGATTTTCGCATGGGATCTGAGACAGTAGTCTGGGGTCGCTATAAATGAGTTGGTTGAACGTGCAGCAGATTACAACGAAAATTGTTTGGTAACTGAAAAAAGGTAAATTCAGCTTATCTTATTATACAATTATAGCTTCAATTACGTGCTTCATCTTACTATATTAATGATGTGCAGCTATCTCTCTGATAAACAACTTAATCTCATCATACTGTGTTTCTTTTGAGCTATAGCCTAAAATCAAGTGGCTAAAAATTTTAGGAAAAATGAACTTTCTGCTCTTAAATCTTTATCTGCTTCTTCTTTGGTATCGTTTTGTCTATCTACGCTTTATTTAAGTTAGCATTCTTAAGAAGTCTTCTTTTCGCTTTCATTTTTCTTTTCACCTCCTCTTCTTTTATCTTCTTCTCTTTTATTGGCTTATGACTATCTTTTTTTTCACTATTATGAGAGTATATTTGATTATTTACAAGCTAGATATATACGATCGAAAAGGGAAAATTTATATAAAAACTCAGGTAGTTGTATGTAATTTGGGACACGTGTGTAAATTTGTGTAAGTTAGGCTTATGAGATTTACATATGGCTTCCCTCCATGCACAGAGATTTTTTTTTACCATAATGAATATATATTTAACTATAAATTAACTATATACCGTTGAATTAGCGGGGACAAAAGGTTGCAAAAAAACCCCTACGTAGAATTAAATGTAGAATTAAATGAAAAAATCTGCTGCGAAAATAATCGTGCAGATTTGAGAAAAGGTTAAATTAGGCTAGTAGTAGCCTACATTTTATAAGTAGATAATAGATAAGATACCATAGAAAGAGCTGACCCACGAGTCAACGCAGGAATCAAGTCAGACTCCTGCAATTGCGCTCGTCGAGACGAGTTCATTCTATAAAGTAAAAAAAGGTATCTGTTTAATGAATTGAAAGTAGTAGAATCATAATAGGCAATTATATTTTGCCATGAACGAACT